>JAIPRL010000913.1:0-106030 GCA_025469235.1 Pemphigus obesinymphae
TTACGACGAAATTAAAATTCTCGATTTTACAAAATCGTATTTTTCGTAATTTTTTGGTAGTTTTTGCTTACGCATTAAAAAACTATTATGAAAATCGAAAAATGACCTCTCAAAAGTACCAACTAGACGCAATTTGCTACCGGAAACAGGGTATGAGTGTAAAGATCGGAGCACTCCTTCTGGTAGTAAATTTGTTAACAGAGAAAAAAAAAAAAATAAAATAAACATCATTGTAAAACCACTAGCTCCATCGCTACGCTCAGAATCTAAAATGTATCATAAAACTCCAAGAAAATGTTCTTTATAAAGTTCAAAGTCGTTTCTCACGGATGATATATTTTAAGTGCGAGCTCCATCATCAACAACATTCATTTTATTCAGCACTATCATTGTTTATGCATTTGGAAACATTAGAAATAAGAAGAATTAGGTTTGATGTTTGCTTTATTTATAAATTATTAAATAATATTATACAATGCCCCGAATTATTATCTCATCTAAATTTCTTAGTTCCCGTTTGTCGAACTAAATTAAATACATTTTATGTACCTTTCGGTCGATCTAATTACAGTAAAAATGCTCCTATTAATAGATTCCTGTAGCTAGTTAATTCTTATACATTAATATTTATTCTTTTAATATAGGTACATCACATCTATATAATGTTTTTAAATATAAATATTGTGACAGATGTTTAAGATAATAGTAATTTAGTAGCGACTTTATATAATATACATATTATTTCTGTATTTTAGTTTAAACTGTACACACAAAACATGTAACACTATTTTTGTTAATGGCACAGCCCGTCTAAATAAACAAATAAATGTTGTCATCTACAAATTGTATGATAGGTGTAACATTTTTAAAACGGATTTAAAATGCATTTTTGTTTGTTTTGCGTAAATGTATTTTTTTTTTTTTAACAAACACCGTGACTGCACAATGATAAAAAGTGATACTGACATACTTAAAAATTATTTTTAACACAATAATATGTATTTAAACATTTTTAAATAGTTAGATTTCTGTTAAATGTACTTAAAATTGCCTATGTATTACGCTTTGAAAACCGGATGTGCGACATCACTTTATAAAAACAATCTAAAAAATAATATTATCATGTATATAGGTATATAATATAGGCACTATACCCAGCAAGCTCCACAATTCGATTGGTCTCTAATTAAAACGACTGATTTACAATCGTGCCATTTCAACGTAACATCATAACTCTCCGGAAGCGGTAAGTTAGTATCTGATTCCTCTTCCGGGTGGAGTACATCACTAGCTTGTAGTCTAGACTCGGCTAGAACTCCCAAAAGACCATATGATATATTTTCGAAAACATCTGGATGGAAATTCCTACCGGCCTAAACGAATACAAAAAGCATAATATAAATATATTATGATTTAATAAATAATTATAATAAAATAATTATAACGCCTCGAATATGTAGATACTAATTTTTTGGTGTTCATAAAACTACAATTTTCAAAGATTCAAAATATTTTTATCATCTTCATGGATTCTATAATACTAATAGTTTTAACTTGTACGTCTCTCTAGTTCCCTGAACAATTTTGGTAAAATGGATTTGTCTGTTGTTATTGCACTAACGCCGTTTAATTATAAAATAATATTTTTCGAGTATTCTTAAAACACAACCTATCATAGTATAATATGTATTAAATAGATACATTTTTATGATCAAATTCAAAGTTATTGTTGGTGAATAAATAAATTAGTATTATAATTTATTTAAACCATTTTGATTGCTTACCTATATATTTATATAGATCTTTCATAATATATTATATTATATCAAAGCCAAAACATTGCGGCGAGGACGAGAGAAATTATAGTTATATCTTTGAGATGAGATAAATGAAAAATAATTACATCTTTATAGAATTTTAGATTTAATCGTGCACGGATTTTTAAAATTAAAATATCTTACCTTCCACGAATGATTTGGTATACTATTCACTCGTTTTATAATTATATCCATATGCTCGACTGCATTAGTACAATTTATACAATTAAAAATCAATGCAAATTCCATAATAATCTGTATTAAACCAATAAACATTTTTGCGAAAAATGTCTTTAATTTGTACTATATGTGTATCAAAACCTTGTATGACTATCAAGTCGTTTTCTTAAACATAAATAATATTACGTTCGTTTATTTTATTAATTAATACAATACAGTAAGATCCCAACAATTGAAATATATTGAAATAGAAATTATAATGTAATATAGATACTTTAATTTTAAATTTGTATAAACCGTTTTAATTTTGATAAACCTATCAACAATGGCGTAACTAGGCATCCACCATATTATAAAAGGAAAGTATCAAAACATCCTCAAAAAAATGTTGAGTTATAAACTTCCACACCATACTAATAAGCATAACAAAAATACTCGGATAAAACTCGGTCAATGTTTATGTTCATAAATATTTATTTGTAAGAGGATGTTAACGCGCTCATTTTTAAGGGATTCTATATACCTATACAATTTTTAAAATATTTCAAGAAAAGTAAAAAATATTTATAAAATGTTATGGAAGTATAGAGAAAAGTAGAGGAAATTATGTATGGTATTTACTCATCTAGAGAAGACGTAAGATAGGATTCCTAAATAGATCTTAAAATGAGCATTAATGAAGAAAGGGTTACCAAAAGTGTACGTGAATGTAATTCAGGACATATATTAAGGAGCAAGTATAGGAATAAGGTCGTAAGGAGTTTGTGCGAGGAAACTGAAGATTTTACGGTCAGAGTAGGAGACACTAAGAGTGCACCAGGTTTTGAATTCTTATTTAACTTCCCTAGTAATGTATGAAATAACAAAGGATATACAAGATGAAGTACCATGGTGCATAATGTTTGCAGATGATATAGTATTGGTTGGACGGTCTTGAGAAAGTGAACGGTAAACTGGAAAATTGGAGAGAAGCTGTCTAGGGGAAAGGATTAAGGATTAGTATGAATAAAACAGAATATATAGAAAGGGAGAAAGGGAACACAAAGCGAATGGGAAAAGGCAAGTAATGAAGTTGAATGGGAATGTAGTGTGTTTAAGATCTGTTCTACAGAAGAATGGTGGTTTTGAGGAAGATATGAAACATAGGATTGAGTGTGGGTGAATGATGGGGAAAGAAGCGTCAGGTGTATTGTGTGACATAAGAATCCCAATTAGGTTAAATGATTAATTTTACAAGACAGTAGTGAGGCCTGCAGTGATGTATGGATTGGAGTATTGGACAGTGGATAAGAAAATATAAAACAGAGTATGAGTGAGACAGATATGAGAATGTTAGGATGGATGAGTGAAGTGACTAGAAAAACCTAAATAAAAAATTAATATATAAGGGATAGTATAGGAATGGCTCGAATAGTAGACAAAATTAGGGGGAATAGATGATTGAGATGGCTAGGGCATGTTTTAAGGAGAAAAGAGACAGAAGCAGTAAGATTAGTAAAGGGAATATACGTTGAACGAAAGAGGAAAAGATGAAGACCATAAAAGAGATGGTCGTGAGAGGAGAGGATGTAATAGAGAATGATATAAGGTGGGCGGGAGAATAATATAGTTAGGAGGATGCGAGAGATCGATTCTGTGGAAGTTGAGGACTAGGATGACCGACCTTAAATAGTCGAGAAAGAGAGCGAAGGAAAAGCAGAAGAGAGTTAAAATAAATTTAAAAAACGAAATGAAATAATTAGACCATTTTTCAACTAGTTTGTATTTTAAATGAACTGTCCTAGGTCCCATGAAAGCATATAATTAACATTGTATTGTTGTTTACAATTTTTTTATTTCATAGCTATTGCTTTAATTAATTTTTTTTAATAGAAACTTGTATTTTAAACTTCAAAAGTACCTATACTTATTCCAACGCAAAATATATTTTATTCAATGTGTTCATGTATAAAAAATTTTAATCGAATATCGAACCAATAGTTACAGAAAAGTATTTTCATTCTAAAAAATATTCTGAGTAATGATGCCGCGTCAACAAAAATCTTTCCATACACAAAACGTAAGATGAACGAATAGAAAAATACAATATCATACAATCTTGGAAGAAGTTAGAAATGTATGGGTACACTTATATAGATATTATATCATGTAACATGTTAAATCATCGGCCACACAATTATATATTGACATATTGTAGATATACTCGACACGATCGAAAAACTATCGAAATTGTGTAATTTATTTTATTATTATTTATTAAAAAATATAGCTAGGCATAGGCATACTGACAATGCGGGGGGGTTCCAGCCCCTTAGCCCCCCCTCCTCTGCGTACGCCCCTGGTGAGACATGTAGTAAATATTAACAAATGTTTATAATATATACTTAATAAATAAAATAGATATTTAAAAACAATTATTAATCAAATATATAAAATATACTTACCTACAGGAGCTAAGATTTAAGTATATGTAATTATTAATTATAATAATATCTTAAGTAGGTATATGTTATTAGTTATTATAAATGCAAAATATAAATAGGTAGACCTATATTGTATGTATTTTATTCAAAATATTATGTAAACATCTATTTTATTTATAATAATTATTATAATAAATATATTATTAAAAAAAAAATAGGTTTGATATAATTAGAATTACTTGTCAAATTTAATTTATGAGGATGTCACATATGCGATTTTTAAGGGGTTCTGTATAGGCAATTTTAAGAAAAATGAAAATTGTATAATTTAAAAATAGGTCTGTGTCAATGCCACTTTTTATTGTTGTATAATCACGATACATGTTAACAAGACGGTTTTACGAGAACAAATTATTCTCCGGCTATAAGTTGAATCCAAATTTTGACACAATGTTGTAGACAAAATTATCTGTGTTCTACCGTCGTATTTTTTTTACTATATCACAAGTATAACAGATTTTATATGTGAAAATCTCCCAAAAAAAGTGTTTTTTACAAATTAACTTTTTTTAAATTTTGTTTTTTTTAAAAAAAATACGACGGTAGAACACGGATAATTTTATCTACAATATTATGTCAAAATTTGGTTTCTTAATACCTAATTTACCACTACAGCTCGACAACAATTTTTTCTCGCAAAACAGTTTTAATAATAGGTATATAATTATGTGATAAAAAAACGCATGTGTCCTCTTAAACAAAATTGTATTTAAAATAAAATCTCAGTCCTACATACCTAACTTCTGAGTTCTGTTATGTTCTTACCAATTTCGTAAGCTATTCATATATTAATTATATTTTGAATTTTGATTAATGTACGAAAATACGTAAAATATCGGACATTTAATCCATGGTCACGAATATAATATTATAATTGTCTATACCATGGCCAAATAAAAAATAATAAGAATTCCTAAGAATAGGACTTTATGGTATTATCATGGTATAGAAGATAACAAGTAGAGAAAGCGAATATATAAATATAGGTATATTCCTTTGTTCTCTGGAAGCATTCTTTTTAATCTTATCAACTCCTGCTGGCAGACTTTCCTTATCAGTTGACAGTTATCATTATGAATTGTGATCGATAAAATAAGTAATTTGTTTAAAAATCTCCTTATTTATCTAAAGATTCTTGTAAATAGTTTTAATAAATAAATAATTTGTGTTGTAAGTATTCAGTTTTAAAAAATTCTAGAAAACAATTTAATGCATTATTTACAGAAAAAAGTGACGACACTAAGGTCAAAATTCTTATTTAACAATTTTAACTACAGATCCTATAATAAGAATTATACAATGGTCCTTGGATTTCATATAATTTTTGCTCATTACAAACATTAATCCACAGTTCACACCTAAGCAATTATTATAATTATTTATATATTTCATTTTGAAGGTAATGGTAGGTATATATTTAAAATTTGAACTTTTTATACGTGATAACTTGCTGTTCAGGATCTTTTGGAAATCTAAAAAAACTATATCCTAAACATGGTCATCGCCTTTTGCAGCTATTAACTGCACACGCAATACCTTTATAATTGAACATGTTTTTTTATATACCTATCTACTCTTATTTTAAAATGTTAAATGTTTATAAACTTATTAAATTAAAATTATATAATACATTAATTTCAATGTAACGTGTGTTTTATTATTATGGTATAAGATTCCATTATCACCGAATGAAATATCACGGATTTATATAAATAAATATCCAATATGTATATTAGTAGTATAAGTACACTGTTTAATCTACAAAAGTTAAAGGATATTTCTCCCGCCAATTATTATTTTAAAATTATCACATCTGGGGTCCGCCAGCAAAATATTGTTGACATAAAAGTTATATACGGTGATAAGACCATCTTTCCCTACTTGTTATCTTCTATACCGTGGTATTATGCACACAATTGACGTAATTATAGAATGCGTAAATAATTTCAAAACCGTTTGTTCGCGCGCATGTTTATAATTTTCCCCCCAGTATTGATAACCTTATCAATGATTAATATGATATTATTTTGTCTATAAATTAGCAAATATTGGTTTAATAATATTGTTGACCTTGTTCAAGAGGACACTTCAAGTTCATTTTATTATTTTAATTTTAAGCAAGTACCATTTATGTAATATCACAGAATTGTTCAGTCGTTACATAGTTACATCGATTTGGCGCACACTCAGCGCTAATCATGTCGTCTGCCGTATATAAAGCTATTATTTCTACTGCCGACAAAGTTGTACCACGGGGTTTGAGACCGCTCTGGGAACATCCGGCGGGTAACTTATTTAACATTTAAAATTAACATTTTTTCAAATGTGCAATTTTATTTCCATATATAGGTCCTAAAACCATTTTCTTCTGGGCACCTGCATTTAAATGGGTAATAATATTTGACAAGCGCTACTTTTTATTAATATTATCTTTCAAACTGTAACTAAACCATTTTCTAGGGATTAGTAATCGCTGGTATCGGTGACATAACCCGTCCGGCAGATAAGATAAGCATATCCCAATGTTCTGCATTAGCCGCTACTGGTGTCATATGGTCACGATATTCCCTCGTCATTATACCAAAAAACTGGAGCTTATTTAGTGTGAATGTCTTTGTCGGTGCTACAAATATCTATCACTTAGTGAGAGCTTTTGTGTAAGTGTTAAATTTTTACTACAATCTTGAAAAGCAAAAAATAAACACATTTACAAAGATCTTACATAAAATAAAATAAAATTACTTAATTCAAACTCATTTTATTTTTTAATTCATACACGTATAAATAATGTTTTATTAAATAATATAATTCGAAGTTTTTCGATACCAAAGTATATTTTTGAACAAAAATTGTTGACTAGTGAGGATAGATATATTAATATAGCATTATAATCTACAGTGTCTATTGCCTATACAGTATGCTGGTAAAACATTTCTGTTGTATAATATGATATTTAGTGTATTACGTAATAAATTACAAATTTATATTATCAACTAAAAATTAAATAGAAATTTGGCTAAAATTATTAAATTTATAAAATACAATTATTTGTGTAGACACACAAAATTATATACAAATATACAAATAAATAATGATTATCGTAAAAATGAATTATTATTTAAGAATTTTGAAATACGATTTACATACTTTTATCAACAATTATTAAATACTATAATGAAATATTATGAAAACAGATTTATAATATTATATATATAGGTTAGGTACTTGTAAAATGTTTAGAATTCTTAATATCTTAGTTCTTTTTGCATGAAGATTATAATTTAATAAAAAAACAATTAACATAATTCATAGAAATATTTTTTTAAACAAAGAAAGACTATTATAAATTAACTAATTTAATTTTGGAAATTATACTTATTTATAACCATTTATAACTTATAACATTAATTAAAAATAAAAATATAATAAATATTTTTTAATTTGATAGAAAATGAATACATATATATTTTTATTGATATTTCAGATACCAGCAAGAACAAAAAAAGGCATTGGAAAATGGCGATAAAAAATAATATTAGATATGTAATGATTGGATTTTATGTATACTATATTTTATAATACGTCAACAAGACTAAAATGTTAAGTGTTTCTGTTATATAGATATTGTGTAATAAAAATTATTAAATTACATATAATGAGGAAAAAGAAATTCTAGGTCCAATTTATTATAAAAAAATAATATAAATAGTTCTATTATTATTTGTATATTTTTCATGATAAAAAAAAAAACAATTACTTACATTTAATATGACTTATAAAATACAAAATTAAATATATAAAATTCTAGTTCAATATCCTCAATTGAATCCGCCAGAGTTACCATAACTGCCTCTGAAACCTCGTCCTAAAAAAAAAAGTAAGTTAAGTAAAAGTTAATGTATTGCTATTGAAGTCTCACGCTATTTATAACTCTAATTGAGGACTAATATATATATATATTCAATAACTTTTGTAATGCAAATAAAATAATTTTTCTTTTGTAGCTTTAATAACAATTTATTAATTTAGAAATATGGGTAATATTATAATATTACAGCACAATACATTATGAGATCCAAAACACAATGATAATCTTCAACATTTAATTATAAAAAAAAAATGGGCTTACAATTAAAATTGGAAACTAAAAACACTACTAAAAGACCCAGATGCTACTATTTGTTGTATTAACAACCACTTAAGAATACTCAGAAATTTGTGTTTAAAGAGGACCCATGAATAGCTTGTAGATGCTTGTAAAAGTTGTAGATCTAAATGGCAAGGATAAGTTAATAGGTTTAATTCACCTAACCTAACGTTTTCAAGTAGAAAGAGTTAAATAAAGTTTTCTACTATTAGTTTTTGATGGGAAATTTGTTCTAGTTAAATACTTTATAGAAGTCATTTCTTCATTTTCTAAGTAGTTATCAAAAGCGAAATAATAAACTACTTTATATAATGGAAATAATATAAAAAGTTGTTATAAATTAGAAAATAACAAATAAACTAATCATGGTTACCAACTATATAGATGATATATCTATAATATATAAAACTACCAAAAGAGACCGAAAATTAAAATGCAAAAAACTTGAAATTTACACCAAATTTTACCATAGCACTATGAATATTTAATTTTTTTTTTTATTAGCCATATAAATGCTAATGCTAAAACTTATTTTATACCTATACACCGAAATATAGCTCGAGAATTATTTTATCAAAATAAATAATTTATCATTACTTTCAAATTCAATATATCCAACGCAAATATTCTACCCAATGAGCAAAATGTTTCAATTTTTTCAAAAAGTGTAATACCTAATGTTATTAAAAAAGTAATATACCCATTGGATTTTTTACTACGTTGATCCAAACCTAAAATCTTTATATTATTAAGTTACATCACAATTTTATATACCTCTTCCAGCCTGACCATAACCATAACCTCTTTGGTTATATCCACCACCAAACGATGAATTTCCACGGTAACCTCTTCCTTGATTATTATTATAACCACCTCTTCCTTGATAATTATAACCTCCTCTTCCTTGATAATTATATCCTCCCCTTCCTTGATTATTATAGCCTCCTCTTCCTTGATATCCTTCTCTTCCTTGATAGCCTCCTTCTCCAAAACTGTTTTCTGATCCAACGTCTTGATTGCCATCTAATCGTGCTTTTTTATTTGGAACATCGCCGTCAAACTGTCTTTTGAAATTAGGTCTACTGCCACTATGCATACACAAAAATAGTATTTTTATTTTAATTAATTTGATGAACAAAATATACCCTTTTATACTTACCCTTGATCAAAGGATATTGGAGAAAGATTATATCTACCAGCATTAAAATTACATAATTCTTTCAAAACGTTTATAAGTTTTAAATCAACTTCACTTAATGTTGAAATTGATTCTGGATCTTCAGATGCATGTACAATCAGACTTTCAATTGCTGGTCTTAACGCTACTATAGCAGAAGCAGACTTAACATCCATTTTTAAATTTATCCTATAAAATAGAATCATTAAATTTTTACTCAGAAATTTTTAAATATTTAATTATTCAAATAAAATTGGGGTTTCTCCTAATTGCAACAATTACATGATATTAGATATTAATAAAATATAAATTAATGACAACAGTTAGAACGTTTGATATAGGTATAAATTATTAATTATTAATGGATAAAGAAAATCCATAATAAATAAAGAGATCCATAATTTATTTTAAATTACTAATTAGTTAAAGGAATATAAAAAGGAATAGTATTATAGAATAATAGTTAATAGTACACTACACACCTGATTATTAAGGCCCAACTTACACTGACCACACATGAACGATTTTTTTGTGGATGTGCAGTCGGTAGAACGACCAATTTTTAACCACATTTTGTGGTCCAACTGTCGACGATGTAACTACACCACAATCACAAATATGACAAAATATAACATACTATTACACTTTTTTTAGTGTAAAAATTGACTTCAACGAGGAAGCACTGTTATTACTTTTATTATGCCGAAGAATACGGCATCATAAGAAAATACTTTTTTGGGTTCATTTTAAAATCGAAAACAAGAATAAAAGCCAATTTAACTTGCTTTATAATTCGTTAAAAATTTAAGATAACAAATTTTTAATTATTTTAAAATGAACAAAAATACATTTGATAAACAAATGTCAATGATAATTGATAATAATAATAATGATTACTATATAACATTAATATAGATAATATCATACTGGTAGTGAGTGGTTGGCATATGGCACAATGTATGTTGCGTTTAACCACCGACGAACCACAATTTTGTGAATGATACAATTGATGAATTCAAGACAATGCGACTGCTGTTGGAAAGAGTATGATTACGTTTTTCATATTATTTTACATGTTATTAATATATCACTATTTTGTAGTCGACGAGTGATTCTAAAGTGGTCCGTGTGAGTTGAGCCTAAGAGATTTTGTATAGAATGTTTAAATATATTTTTAAAGTAATTTAAATATATATAGAGTTGTGTCAGTAGGCATTTTTTATTGTTGTGTAATCACAATATTTGTTAAAAAAAAACCTGTTTACACATTTCTTATTTCTATCAACTTGAAAATATTATAGAAAGAAACAAATAAATGCTAGCTAACAACATTATCTAGCTCCCTATCTAATAGTTTTTCTTATACATTAATTTTTTTTAAGATTAATAGTTATTTAAAAATTGATTTGTTAAATGTAAACATACACATATAGGACACTAGATAATGTTTATCATTTGTTTTTATTTCACATTTCTAACATATTTGTAAGTTAATGAAAATGAGAAATGCTAATGTGAGTTTTTCATTGAAAATTTGTATGTGTCTTCTTAAATGTGATGGTTAAAAAGATGTGTGGGAAAGAAGGTAAGGGGAGTCAATCTGTTCAGATAAGAGCTCTTGTAAGAAATGTATATTATTGTGGTGTATCACCAACAAGTTAAGGTAGTTGCTGGAGAACAAGAGTGTAATAATGAGGAGGGTACTTGATTTTTATAATATAACTAACAACATTTTTAAAATTGAAACTTTACTCAAAGAAATTAAAAAAATAGTATTTTCAACTTCACAACTTACATTTAAGAAGGTATTATATATCAAAGATGTATTTCAACTAATTAATAAGTAGTTGAACTTGGTTAAAATAATTTAAAAATTATATTTTAAGAATATTTAAGACTTTTTGAAAAAATAATTTTTAATTAGAATAACATAAGGTACATACCAATTATCCAATTGGACATGATCTTTGATATATTCAATTTTTCGAGAGCCAAATAATAGAAGATGAATAGGAGTTACCATAGTCATTTGTTTGCAAGCCACAGCTCTAGTACGCACCTATACAAGTAACAGATATTATAAAAATTGTATTAAATAATTATTTCAGAACTATATACATTTATGTTCACAATATCATATAATACATTTTGAGTGAAGCAATGAATCTATTGGTTTTACAATAATTTAAAAATTAGTTTTAATTATAATTATTTAAATTAGAAATTCAGTAGCAATTCTAATAAAGCCCATCATTTTTAGAACTATACTACAAATTTAATTTAAGTGTAATATTGAGGACTCAAGTTATTGTATTATAATATATAAAGTATAAATCAACTACAGAATCACCTGTAGATTGAATAATAATACCATTGACAATATAAGGAAAAGTTATCCTAGATGTAATTCTGTAATAAGACATAGTACAGCATTTGTAAATATTTAAGAATAGACCCTGGCTAAATATCTAGGTATATCAACAATTCAAACTGTGCATGTGTACTACGTCATCTGCCAATGAAATTAATAATATATAGATATACGTTTGATTAAAAATCCTTGGCAGTTGACGTCACGATTTCTGTTTTTATCTTATGTAGCACTGGATGAAAATGTAAATATTGCTGTCATACCTACATATTTAACCATGGAATAAACCAAGTCCATTATCCCAAGCAACTAATGTATTGAGATAACTTTGGAGAGAGATACAATCAAATAGAGAACTAATAGCTGAAAATAGTTTCATATCGTCAGCAAAAATAAATATTTTACTTTTATTAAAATGAGTCTTGACACCATTGACAGAGGCAGCAAAAAGAACAGGAGAGAAATATCCTCCTTGAGGTACTCCAGAGGATACATCATGAATGATACCATGAATTTTGACCTATTATTTTCTCATTGAGAGGTATGAACAAAACCAAGACTAAAGTGGCTCGTCAAAACTAGATAAAGACAAAATATTTAAAAGAGAAAAATAGTCAACCCGATCAAATTCTTTATAGAAGTCAGTGTAAATGACATCCACCTGAGAACGATATACAAATGCCTTATATATTATATAATCATTTAAGACAAGGTTACAAGTGATAGATGACTGTAAGGATCAAAATCCATGCTGCTTAGCAGCTCATCATTAATTAGAATAGAATTAATCTTAGATTCAATACCATGTAGAACGAGGGACTCGAACAATTTAGAAAGTTGAAACATGATAGTGATAGGTTTATATTTGTTTACTAAAGTATCACCTTTTTTAAAAATTGGAGTAATATAGAACTTTGAATAAATCAGGATGAGTACTTACATCCAGCAATCATCTAAAAAGGAGCCACAGTGGATAAAAAAGGAATGATTTAAAATTTAAGAGAAAGTCCAGATCTATCAACTAACAGTTTAACAAACAGCATTAACATTGTTGACGGAAAAATAGCAATTATTGGGAAGATCACAAGATAAATAAGAAGATGTAGAAGAAGTAGATACTGTGGTAGTAGTATAAACAGAGGCAACAAATTTAGAGAATGTCTGCAACATTAATACTACTAGTGGATAATTGTATCTTTTAGAGAAACAGTATTTGGGATAATACCACCAGACATGATATTACGAACAAACTTCCAAAAGGACTTAAGGTTAGTACAAAACCTCAATTCAATATGTTTTATGAGGATTTCTGTGATTAATATATAATATAATATATTGTGTGTTGACGACATAACATTTTTAAAAAAATGTTAGTAAGTTATGTACATAAATTATTACATCAAACTCAGCTAAAAATTATTTTATAGGTTTTTACAATTACATATAATTAATTAACATTTTTTTCTAAAAACTCTAGAATTCCTGCATATTTGTTTATAAAATTATTTAAAATGACGCAACATCCATATTTTTTATTTCTACTATTCAACTCACAATATAGGAAATGTACATTCTACATTATGATTACAGTCTTGTATTTTCTAATATTACAGTAAATTGACTTATCAAATTTGAAGATGATAAAATTGTCTATGCCTGATTGTTGTTTTTTTTTAAAAAAAAATTCAATTTTGAAAAGAGATAATTATTTTTAAATTACAATAACTTTAAATAAAATTAATTCTTGAAATCAAAATTTCAAAGAAAAAATGATAGTCGGGGATTGATAATGTTCTCACCTTTAAACTTAATATGTCAATTTACTCAACTGTAATTAATAATCATAAAGTAGAATGTAAATGTCATGTACTATCAGTTAGATAAACAGAAACAGTAATGCAGGTGTTGTGTCTTCTGAATATTGCAATTTATATTTGATATATTTAATATGAAAATGAAATATTAGTAGGTAAATAATAATAATAATAATTGATATTGTTATTAATAATATTACCTTTTCTGTGAACACAAAGAATGGTGATTGGAAAGAACTTGTCATGGCATTACAATTAACTGATGTCTTATGAATAAGTGCAGCCTTTCCTTCTGTTGTATATACCTAAACATATACACAAAATATATCTTAAATAATATTTCAATTTTAAGTAAAAAATAACAGAATATTTGTTCAAACTAGAATATTTAGTTTATTATAAATTATAATTATAATTACTCAAGTGACACATTATTTAATAGATGTCAGAATATAGTATATCTGTAATTGTCTAGAATCTAAATTATGTATCAACCAAATTCATTTTTATTTTTATGTGTGATTATTTCAAGTGCGAAAAAAGCAAATTAATAAAAAATTTTAATCTGGTTAGTAGGAGTGAAAACATTTCACCCATCAAGTAGGATAGTAGTAGATATATTGAATTTTAAAGTAATGATAAATCATTTCTTTCACTAAAACAATTTTGAGTGAAGCTCAGTATAATATACATAAATAATATTACCAAATTTTTTTTAAAAATGTATGACATACATGTAATAATAAAATACATCATTTGTGAACATTTCAAATTTTTAGACACCTTTTTTTCGGAATTACAAGGAAATAAAGTTTTTTTTTTTCTTTACATGTTTATTGAAATCAAAAATGGACTCCTAAATTATATTTCATTTAATTTTAATTAATTAATTAATTTAAATTTCGCATTTTTAATCATTTTCATTTTTTTACCAAAAATGGGTACACATATAGTGATTGGAATAAATCTTTTGATCAAAAAGTTGTTAACAGAAAAAATAAATAAAAAACAAACTTCATTATGAACTGTTATCTCTCTTGCTCCACTCAGCATCTAAAATGTTAATTATTACATACCTCTAACTCTAAATGAGCAGATAATGATACTACAAAGTATTTCATGAAATTAGAAACTCTACTGTAGCGCGTGCCATAGACATCTTTTGGTATTTCAAAGTATCTCAATATTAAAAATATAAAATATGATGAGCGAACACGTGCACTTCAATGATTACAAGAAAACATAACTATGATAACCAAGAATTTCAAGCATTTAGAATTGACCAGATATTTCTATATACAAGTTTATGTAGTCCTACTAAAAATAGCATACAAAGCACACCACAGACGATTCTCTAATTTGTGAAATGTACTATAACTGCAATAAAATGTGCATATAATATGCAGATAAAAAACTTTTATCTTATACTAAATTTAGCTCTATAATTATAAGTTTTCAAAAAAAAAAATGCAAACAATTTTTTAAGTTAATTTCAATGTAAAATATTCTTTACTAAAAAAAAAAGTCTTTATTAAAATAATTACCTTTCGTTTTTCTTTATGATAACACACATTAGGATAAAATCCAGTAGCTAAAATTGCAGATATTAAATCCAATATTGGCTCATCATACATTCCAGTTTTTCCAAAATCAAAAGTTTGCTTTTCAAAACATATTTCAGGAAATCCAATTTTTATGAAGAGATCTTTTAGTTGTTCCTAATACAAAATGTAATTTACATATTATACAAATACAAATCTAAAAAATATTTAAAAGAAACTTATAATACCGTAACATCAGCAGTTGTAGTTAATGATGGTAGAGACAACATTTTACGTTCACAATAATCAGTAGTATCAATATTACGATTGACCAATGATGCCCATTGATGGAAAGCATTTAGTACAGTTAAATGATCAGAACATCGATTGCCAGAATATGCACGTTGAGCTGGTGTCATTCTATGATCTAAAACATGTAAATTAATATTAATTTAAAAATAATTACCTACTCAATATCATCCATACAAAATAACTTACCAAATACAAATATATCTGTCATATTTGAACAGATAGCAGCTATAATAGCTAAAGCATCACCAACCATTAAGATATTTCCTAATACCATCATTCGCCCAATTTGTGGTTCAACTGGTAATTTTGCTAAAATACGACCAAGTGGAGTCAGCTCATCATTTTTTCCAAGACATTTCATTTCTGAAATTTTTTAAATATTCAATAATTACAATTTTAATTTGACAAATAAAAATATTCAATTAATTTATATACATAGACTCTGCAAGGGTATCTACTAAAAATAATGAAATTGTTGATAAAGTCAGACGCATTTTATTATTAGAGGTCATGAAAAACAATTAATATCTACCAAGTAATTATTAAAATAACTGCTCACTTTGATATTCAAATAAAATGTATTTTCCCAATACTATTGTTTGTGTTTGTAAACTAAATTATCAACTGAAGATTTACATCATTCAACTTGATGTAGCTCTTCGTATTTATAAATATATTTTGCAAACACAACTAACCAATAAAACAACATTTTTTGTTTACTTGATTAATTTAGTTTGCACACAATAAACGCTAATTTTTGTTTTGCTTATTTGAATATCACAGTAGCAACATTTTACCTTTGAGCATCACTTGAGCTTCAATTACAGCATCAATAGGAGGAGGTTCAATAGCCTTGCTAAGAAATTGTCCAATATCTCCAAGTCGTAACAATTTAATAGATAAAGCAAGTTCATGTAAAGGTGTACGGAAAATTTCTGGTGTTATATGATCATCCATTTTATCAAAACGTGCCTTTAAAATTTAGTATTTAAAAAAATAAACATGATTATGAAAAACAACAAGAATTTTAATGTTAACAAAATTAAGAAAAAAAAATAGATAAATTAAATTCAGATTTTGTGTTACATTTATAGAATGACCATACATTGTATTATATTATTAAATTTCTTATCATTAAGACATTTTATTATAATATCATTTAGTAATTATATTTAAAATGTATTAAATTATTTATTTTATTTAAAATAGGCATATAATAAACATTATATATTTTTTTTTAATTAAAATGTTTTTAAAAAAACCACCGTTTACCTTTGTGCATAAGTGAAAACAGTAACCCGGTTTAACACGACCAGCTCGGCCTTTACGTTGTTGCATATTTGTTTTGGATGCCCAAACAGTGGCATAATGAGTCATATTATTATGAGTAGTAAATAATTTAATCTTCGCTTTACCATAATTAATTACAAATACTACATCATTTATAGTTATTGATGTTTCTGCTATATTTGTAGACAAAATCACCTGAAATGTATTTGAAATTTAATAATTATTTTAAAACTGTTTATAACATAATTAATTATTTGAGAAATTGATCATTTAAATAATTATACATTATTTTATTATATCTAAAATTAAAATACTAACACAATGTTTTCTATTATAATATTCCTAATAAATAATAATACAAATTAACTTAACATAGGTACTTAAAAACAATTTTGTTTTCTTTAAATTAATTTTATTATTAGGGCTTTGATATTTCAATTAATTAAAATTTTTTTTTTTTTAATGCATTATATTTTTTATATTCAAGTACACACTTTTGTAATAGCAAATTTTTTGGTTTTTTTTTTTTTTAAATTTTAGTGTATTTTGATGGTAATTTTTTAATTTTTAACTGTTTCAAATAACTTTAACTTGGCCTAGTAAAATAACTAATATGTTTATAAATAAATTTAAACCCAAATCGACAAAATTTACTTTTTATTGTAAGCAAATATGTATTTCAGTAACTAAGTTACCATCTTCAGTGCATAAAACAGACTGAAATACACAGACTGACTTTTCAGTCAGAGATGGTAACTTAGTTAATAAAATATGTATTTGCTTACAATAAAAGGAAATTTTATGCATTAAATTATCCACAAGTACTCAAATTATAAATATTAAATAAATAAAATAAATAAATATGTTTATATTATAATATTATGTAATGTAGTTTCTCAATATTATAAGTTTCAGCTTTATCCCAACAACCATATTATCACACACACACACACACATTAGCCGATTTTACAAACAACTTTTATCAATGTATATTCTTATGTATTAATATTTATTGTTCAAAATTTAATCTGTAAATAATATTTATTAATTTGTGAAATCCCCAACCAAATATTTTTCATTGCCAATAAAAAAAAGTAGGATAATAGTGGTGGGTATATTGAATTTTAAAGCAATGATAAATCAATTATTTCTATAAAAAATTTTGAGCAAGGCCCGGTGTACTATTATCACTATAACTATTACTATAAATTATATAATTATTAAATATTTAAACATTTTAAACCATATAAGAACAATTCAGGAACTTAAAATTAAATCAATTTATTGACAGAAGAATAGTTTCTAATTGTTATAATAATAATGAAAAGGATTTCTATCATTTTAACAGATAAAACAAACTTATAAATATCACCAACTAACGATATCTATAATATCAAATACAATAGATATTTGGCTATTTCGTTGATATTGAGATTCTATAATACCAGTTAAACATAGTCAATAATTCATCTGATATATTATCCAAGAGTTAAAAAGATGTCACACCGACAATTTTTCAATGAAAAACTTACATTAGCATTTTTAATTTTTATCAACTTACAAACATGTTAGAAATATGAAAAAAAAATGTTTAGAACATTAATTAACGACTGATAGAGCCGATTTTTGATATATGCATTTTTACACGTTTTATGAGGTATTTAAAAATTAATTTATTGATTTTTTTTTTAACAGCACATAAAACGTTTAAAAATGCATACCTATATCAAAAATTGGTTCCATCAGTTACTAGATAATTTTGTTAGCTATAATTTTTTATTTCTTTTACCCACGGTTTCCTCATATCTGTCAAAGAAGTCGGATAATTGGGGAAGTGTCAGGTCAACAGTCGGCATAAAACTTGCTAAAATACTATATAAGGAGTCCTAAAATGTATAGAGACGAGTTTTTCCATCTCGGATGTTCACTGAAAAAATGAGTGAAAGGAAATTACATACATATGTGTGGAGATAGTCTAAGGAATAATATGACTAGTACTGGCCTGACAGTGGCTGTAGTAGCCATTCCATCAGTTATATGTGCAGGTCTACCCAACGGTCGTGATGTCAATGATATAGGGAAAGAACCTAAGTGTTTTGGATTAGATTGATGCTTGAGTATGCAGAATAGGTGGTTCAAAGTGAGAGTAGGTACAGGGAATGTAGAAACATTGACAGGTAGGAGCAGGGAGTTAGTAGACGTTTTGAGGAAGAGGAATGTCAATATTTGTTGTGTGCAAGAAAAATTGGTAAGGGGTATAAAATCATATACTCAAGAAGGACTAGTACAAGGAATGGTGTAGGAATGATATTAGACGAAGAAATGAAAGGAAAAGTGATTAGAAAAAATTATGGGGTAATTTTGTTGAGAGCAATTATTAGAGGATAAGTTATTAAGTGCATATGTTCCACAAGTGGAATATGAGGAAAGTCAGAAAGAAGATTTCTAGCAAGAGATGGATGAGGTAATGCAAGAAATACAGGAATTGAAGATATTGTAATTTATGTGGATATAAATGGACATATACACTATTGGATATATATATATCGCATATACATATAATATATAGCATATACATATAAATTAGTAGTTGTGAACACTTATTTTAGGAAGAGAGAAGAGCATTATATAACCTATAAGAGTGGAAGGGAACAAATCACAAATTGATTATTTTATGTGGAAGAGAGGAGATTTAAAACAGTAAAAGGACTGTAAGGTAATCCCGTGTGAAAGTGTGACAATACAACATAGGTTAATGGTTATGGATATTTGGTATAGGAAGAAGAATGTGTACAAAAAGAAAAATATAGATAAGGAACCGAGGATTAGGTGGTGGAAACTAACGGGTGAAAATGAAAAAGTATTTACAAAAAAACTGATTGAGAATGTAAACGAAATATGGGAAAAGGTAGCAGAGGGTGTAAGAGGGTAACTAAGAAAATGTTTAATGAGAATAGAGATAGTATGCAAAATAATAAGCAAACATAGTGGTGGGCAGAAGAAGTGCAGAAGATAATATAAAAATATAGTTTAAGAAATGGCAGAAAACCAGAGAGGAGGATTGGATAGAGTATAAAAGTTTATCTAAAGCAACAGCAAAAAGTGTAGTGAGTAAAGCTAAATTAGGGAAATATGATGAGTTATATGGGAGGTTAGGAATAAAAGGGGAAAAGAAGTGTACAGGCTGGCTAAAGAAAGAGAAAAGCAATCCAGGGATTTTAGAAATGTTTGGTGTATAAAAAATAAGGATAGGAGAGTGTTAACAAAGGACAAGGAAGTGATAGAGATAGAAAGAATATTTACATCTAATTATAAATAACAATTTTCAAGATTTTTTATGTTGGAATAATGTATGACTATTGTTTTCCATTTTCAAGTGTAAAATCCTAAAATTAATCATTTTATAACCCAAATATTTTAACATTTAAAATTTATATAAATAGCTCAAAATTGGGAAAATATTTTCGAAAAAAAATTTTATGTTGATTTTGTATTAATATACATTTTTAGTGAAAATGTTTCATCTCTAGGATCATTATTTACATTATTATATTTTCTTTATGTGTTAATAAACTACTGAAAAAATCTAAAAAATTACCTCTTAAAAGTACCAACTATTTACAATTTTCTACTGGAAAATGGGTAAGCATGTAATGTTTGGAACGTTACTTATAGAGAAAATATATAAACACATACTAAAATACATTACTCAAAATCTAATACTATTACTTTTAAGTGTAATTTTCAGAATTTATAAATAATAAATACCTACTTATTTATTGGAGCATTTTTTATAAAAATATTTTAAAAGGATGCTACATAAATAATTTTCAGTAGGTAGTAAAAACATTCAATGAAAAACGAAATAACCTCTCTCTTAAAATATTTTTAGAGTTAAAACACCTATTATAAAATATATAAAGAACAATACTTTTAAGACAAACTCATCAGTGTTTTGTAAAACATAAACTATTAAAAAAATAATGCTATTTCAAAAGTAAAAATTAGATTTTTTGTACAAACAATATTAAAGTAGCATAAAAGACAGATAAGGTTGTCTCCAAAATATTATTATTTATATATTTTATAAAAAGTATTTTACCTCTAAAACCATTTTAATATACTCTTTTGTTTATTTTTTAATTTGTTGTGATTAGGTACAACAAATTACAACAATAAAAAGTGATATAGATACAGATTATATTTAAAATAAATTTAAATATTTTTTAATTGTTAAATTTTAACTTATGATATTTTTAAAAAATCGCACTTACAGAACTTCTTTAATGTATTTTATAAAAAGTTTTTAGGCTATAAATTCATTTTTTTAAAGTCATAACTTTAAAATTTGAGTTGTAATTATTATTACTGTTATGATCATAAACTAACAGTTATATTAGTTTATTTTACTTACAAGCATGTATACAAAGCTTTGCTTTTATAATTTTGTATAGAATTCACAATTTTGGAGTTAAATATCAAAATTGTAAAATAAAATATATATTTTAATCTTTCTAGAAATAGTTATTATTATATTACTTGCTACTTATTATTTAAAATATTCTTAATATTTAAGATGTTTTATTATAAAAACTTCATTAAAATGTATTTAAGTATTAAATACAAATATAAATTACCTTTCGTACTCCTGGAGAAACAGGTTGAAAAACTTTTCGTTGATCTACACAAGGAAGTTGTGAATGCAATGGTAAAATACAAAATTTAGATGATGCTGAAACAAAAATAAACATAAATATTTAATATTTACATAACAGAAATTTGAACCAAAATTACTTTTTGGTTTCTGGTGTTTTGAGTATTGAAAAAATTGGGTGTTTTACGTACGTATAGATGGGTCACTCAAAATGTATGTGCAGAATCGAACATTTAGTTTTAATATTTAACCTGAACCTGAACCTAACTTTGAACTCGTACCAGAAATATTTAAAGGGAGAATACAGACAAAATATTTTCTTAAAAACATAAATAAGCAAAAATCAATAAAAGTAATTAGTTAGCTTATTAACTAACTCTAACCTAATCTAAAACCATATATATATTATAATTTAATAATTTATCCGAATTCAAACATCTATTCGAGTTCAAACTAATCAAGTTTTGTTTGGTTTAACTTTTTAATACTCAAGTTCAACTTTCAAATGGGAACCAAACTATTGAAGTTCAGTTTGATTTTTCAAACTTCAAACTGTTCGACCCACCTCTAGATTTAAGTTATTGGTTTTGTTTTTTGGATTGTGAAAACTTATTTTTTTTGTAGTATTATAGTTTTGTTTTGATGTGCTGAAATTACTATATACTCTAATCAAAATAAAACCAGTTGTTTATTGAAAACTGATCATTTATGTTCATAATATTTGATACTAGAAACACATTGGTTGATGACCACATCACGACAGTATACAGCATTTTTATGTAGTGAGCTTTATTACATCATTCTGAAAGTATTCCACACATATTTGCTTTGAACATATTTTATTTATAATTTGGTGTATACACAGTAGATAGTATATTTGTATACAGTATACATACACGAATAAAAGTTATTCTTATTCTAAAGAATAGAGTATAGTTACCAGAAATCTTGTAACATACGCCACTTATTTTTTAAGTCAATATTTTGATGATTTAAAATTCTGTTTTAATAATGAAATTACATTATAATTTAAAGTAAAGGCAATTTAATAAAAATTTCTGGTAGATTATAGATTTTTTTCAGTGTTTTGTAAAACAACGGTATCAGAGTTTAAGAATTATGGTTTTTTTTTTAACATAATAGCTCCTGGCTCCTGCATTATGAGTGTTTTTCGATTCAAAGTCCAGAATAATAATAAATTAAGTTATTATATTCCTATTTTTGCTCCATAATTACAATGTATTATAAACCTATAAAAACACACATTCATCTACATTTATTTAAGTAATTACATAATATATTGAAGTAATTAATTGTTAACAATAATATAAAGTTAATTAAATATTTTGAGTAATTAAATTAATACACAATTTAAAAAATGTATTTTTGAAGTATTATTTGTAAAGGCTTTAGAAAGTAAAATCAATTACGAGATCTATATAAAACAGATTATTTTACTTTACAATTTTTTAACCCTAATATTAAATACATTTAAAAGTATAAAACTTTATTTTACACAATATATCAGAAATATCTTAAATGACTTTGTTTGCCTTTCATTATTATTATTTTTAGCCTTTAAGATAAAGCAAGTATATGTCCCATTTAAAATGATATATATATATATAATTTTTTTTCCTTATTTACTGTTTTTCAGTGATTATAAAAATATCCAGTTTTCTATAAAGTTTTAGGTCAATTTTTTATGTATCACCAAATATTTAAAACCCTATTTCAATCAAAAGAATAAAATTTAGCAAAATATGTAAGTATCCCAAACCAATTATTTAAGTTATCATGTGTACATGATTGTTAGTTTATAAAGTCATCAATTTTATCAACCACAACCCCTCACATAAATTACCTAACATCAGCACTGTTCAGATGAATAGATAAACACCATATATAAATTTATCTGTAATAAACTTGTTATAATAGACTTAATCCCTATAAATTAACAGCTAAAAAATGATAATAAATAAAAAAATACTATAATTTTACATACCAAATAATGGGTTAAAAGATAAGTGCTTTTGCAATGAAAAAATCAAATTCCAACCAGGTAAAAATATTAGAACTGCACCGGGTATATTCATTTCTACTTCAATGTATGTTAATAATGCCTAAAATGTTAATTATAAATAAAATATAAAATTTAAAACAATTATCCATAAATACTAAAAATATGCATAAAAACACTTGCTTCAATAATTTCAAAATCAACATCTTTTTCACTAATCATAGCAACTTTTGACTTTACTTCGGGAGGATAATCATCCGATACTATTAAGTTGCAATTATCCTCTTGATCTTGTCCTACAATAACAGATTCTTCATCTTTATCTCTACTTTTACGTTTTCTACTATCTGGAACTGGAGTATAGTTTAATACTTGAACTATATCTTCTAGGTAATATTCTGCAAGCAAAATAGTTTTATTTTAATAAAATTTAATCAACATCTTACATGAGTAATTTACCCTTCACAGGATAGCATTTTCCTTCTACATCAATAACTGGACAATGGTTGAAAAATTTCGAGAACATATCAGTATTTATAGTAGCAGACATAAAAATTACTCTTAGATCAGGATAGTTATACACCATATCTTTGAGTAAAACCATGAGGAAGTCACTGTTTACATCACGCTCGTGTATTTCGTCCACAATTATATGTGACACGCCACGCATACCGTTTTCCAATTTACGCAATAATACTCCTAAAGAATATTTATTTTAAATTATATTTAAAAATTTTTTTATTTTATATCAAAATATATATTAAATACAATATAATACTAAAATATTTACCAACTGTACAGAACAAGATTGCTCCATAAGGTCGTGGAAACACACTATCAAATCTAACACTATAACCAACACTTTGTCCTATACTTTCATTTCTTTCAAAAGCCACTCTATCAGCAACAGAAATAGCTGATATTTTTCTTGGTTGTGTACAAATTATATCACAATAAGCTCCTTGGTTCTTTTGTATGTAATCATCAAGTATAAATTGACAAACCTATAAAATGTAATTAATTGTTGTAATAAGTGTAATATTATAAACTAAAATCCCGGTTGGATACATAGTGGTAGATTAAATACATAGGAATAATTTTAATTAATATAACTACTTAAATACTGACCTGAGTTGTTTTACCACAACCAGTACTCCCTTGAATAATTACTACAGGGTTTTTATTTACTACATCTAATATTTCATCTCTTTTAGCAAATACTGGAAGTTCACTGCGCATTGCAATAGACTTTTGAAAATCCTCAGATAATACTCCATTTGAATCGTTAATCAGTTCATCACTTAATTGATCCAATGTAGCCTGTAAATATCAATATTCAAACTCATATACATATTTAGTACAAAATAACTATGTTTTTAACATAGTTAAAAACAAAATATATTCTAGTGAAAAAATAAAATATTCAAATGTATTAATATATTTGAAACCTAATATGTATATTTGACAAAATTTATAACTTTAATGCAATAAATTTTGAATTGTATATATACTAAATTCGCAGAGTTTAAGAGTGCGCAGAAACCAATTTTCATTTTACCTCACCGCAAGATCATCTATCGGCTACTCGCCACCCAAAATATCACGTGCTGGCTGCACTGTTCGGTAGGTTATAGTGTGTAATTTTGTCGCGGAGTGGGGATAGCCGCCCAAAGATAACTGAGCTATCCGAATTTTTGTCAGTCGGGTGCGCGAAACACTCCTATTCTTTCCGCGAACAGAGTATATATATTATTTTTTAGTTATAATAATAATCATTACATGCTTGTGCTATAATTTATAAATTTAATTAAATTTTTTAGTAACATAAAAAATCCAAATTTATGCAAATTTTTTTAAAAAAATTCCAAATAACCATTTTGTACATTTTGGAAAAATGTTGGTAAGTGGTAACATTTTTTTTTTAATTTTAGTTTGTCAAAATTTTTTTTGCTTATTTAATATTAAAATGTTGTTTATGTGGTTTAATGATATTATGTACCATTTACAATCTGGGGCAAAAACTATTTGATATTGAACATTAACTAATTTTGATTAAATAACATCTATAAGCTACAAAAATATTTACATTTTCACAAACTTAAAAAAAAAGAACCGCCAAAATTGTTTTACAAATTAAATTAACAATATAGCCATCTTGAATTATTTTTTAAATATTTTAATAATAGTGTAAGTGATATTTAAATATTAAAAAAAAAAAAACTACAAAATATTAAATAGAACAAAAGTTATGACATTTGTTTTAACTTTTATTCAATGTTTTAAAATTATGTTTTTTTTTTTAAATAATTATTACGATTAAATACACCTAGACACTTGTGACTGTTATACTATAAATTAATAAAATTATTATGAATCCAAATTACAAAAATAATACACTTTTAACTGCATATATATCATGTATCCACAGAAACAAAGAACACTTTATAACTTTGTACCTTTTGCATATTTTTGAATTTGGTTTGTTGCACAAGAAACTTAAGACTACCGAGTCATTAATTTCTATGACAATATTTTCAAATCATGTGTTCTTTACATGCACAACAGAACTTAATAGGAATTCATATTTTTATTAGCATATTAAGATTTATCAAAAATTTTCAAGTCATTTTAATGCATAAACTTGTATTCTAAATCCAAAATAGACCAAATGAGAGCTATTTAAAATCATAAAAAAAACATTAATTGAAATGTAATCAGTTAGTGTTATTTCTTTGTAATTCAAAAAATGGAGATAAAAACGTAACATTTTCACCAAGAATAATTTTAGTACCACAGAGATGCAAAAAAACTTCAACATTTTCTTATCAGTGTTTGGGCTATTTATAGCAATTATTGAATTATTAATAACTACCTAATTCATGCAAGTTAATAATAAAGGTTCAAATCCTGCGTACAAATTAAAAAACATTTTTACCATGCGTTATCAGCATATGACATATGCATATATCATTGCTTATGAATCAACATCAAGTAACATCAATTATTATTATAAGTTTCTTGCTGTCAATTATTTTAGATATATGCTTTTTAGTTTTATTATCTACCTAAATAAATATGATTAAGATGATAAAATATATTTTTACAAAATATAATTTCTTTATTGTAAAACATGCTTATTACTTTAATAATAACTCAAGAAAGATTCATAAATTATGATTATATAATGGTTTTTAGAACTAAAAATTACATAAATTTTAAAAAAAAATTCTAATTCTAATTTACCGAAAAAATTTTATAATTTTGGATTTAGAATACAAGTTGATACATCAAAATGACTTGAAAAAAATTAATGGAATCCAAAAATAGGGGTTCCCATTAAAAAAAAAAGTTGTGTGACACATATGCAGAACATATGAGTTAAAAATATATGGTCGGTCGCTCTATTTAAATAATATTAAAAGACGATAATTTATTTAGTAGACTGTATATTTTAAATTCCATTCGACGCGAGGTACATTTTAGCAAGGCGCGACGTAGGTTAACATACGACTGTTTGCGCAGCCGAGCGACTGGTTCCCGTATACATTGCAAAGGCCTCTTGGTAGCGCGATCACCCCCTACCTATTGTACATATCATTTTATTAGGTATCACATATTATCATTTTAAATCAACCAATATAAATAAATGGCTCAGTAATATAGTTGTATGTGCTGCAAACCAAATTAAAAAATATACAAAAGATACAAAATTATAGTGTTTTAAAATTATAAAATTATTCGAAAACAATGTTCTCAACTTCAGTGTGAACCAAAAAGTTTTGTATACGTGGTTAAGTGTATTATTTTTTTAATTAAGGTTTATAATAATTATTACACTATTGTGCTTTAATTGAAGTTTTTAGGAACTTAACTAAAAACAAGTTAGAAATGCCTAGTAATTGTTTAACACTGAAGATGAGAACATTGTTTTCGAAATACGTAATTGTTAAATAAAAACAAATTATTTTGTAAAAACTGGGTATTTATTTATATATAAAGCCTACTCCATGAGCATGCTAAATTCTCAGTTTCTAAATGTATTTTAAACAATAATCTAAAAATATTATAATACAAAACGAATACATGAAATAATACATATTTTCCTAGTAACCAAATAAACAAACTTGTAACTATGTACTAATAACTATGGACAGACAGATAGACACAATGGGCATATAAGGCATCTAAACTTATGTTTAAAAACCTAAAAAGGTAATCAGTAGGGAATGAAAAGCACTTCGCTAGCCAAGTAGGATACTGGTGACAGATACATTAAATTTAAAACAATTTATGTAAAATACATAAAAAATTATGTAAAAAATAAATATATATATATATATATTATGAAATCACCGTATATATGTACACTACAGTTGAAAAGTTTCCGGACAGGGATATACTGGGCAAGTATAGTATGCTTCGCTTTACTCAGGGACAAGGGCCACACATCTGAAATATTATCGTATATAGGGCACAATCCTACCCTAACCTCGACCCTCCTCTTCCACCTATCTAACCTAATCTAACTTAACCTCCCCACATCTATCTCACTTAACATAACCACCCCTCCTCCCACTCGTTTAACCTAACATAACTTAACTTTACATCCCCTACTATTCGCACATGTCTAATCCATCGTAACATCCTTGCCCTTCCACCACCCGCCCATCAAACCAAACCTAATCTCCTTTTCTACCTATCACTCTCTCACAGAGCCGGTCACAATCACACTAACATAGATTAGCTTCTTTACCCTAAAATGGCCTAACACTTCCAAGTCTTTTACTTATAATATTAACATATTTATTCACCTTTTATAGGGTAAGTGGGGGATGATATATAGTACAAGACATGGAGATGTTGGGCCATGTTAGGGTAGAGAAGTTATTGTAGATGCGACCGGCTCTGCGAGGGAGTGATAGGCGGAAAAAGAGATTAAGGTTAGTTTGATGGGTGGTCGAGGAAAGGGCAATAATGTTATGATAGATTAGACTTATAGGAGGAGTAGGGGATGTCAAGTTAAGTTATGTTAGGTTAGGCAGGTAGGAGGGAGGTTTGGTTATGTTAGATTAGACAGGTGTGGGGAGGCTAAGTTAGGTTAGCTTAGATGGGTGGAAGGGGAGGGTTGAAGTTAGGTTAGGATTGTGCCCTATATACGGCAATATTTGGGATGTGTGGCCCTTCTCCTAGAGTGAAGCAAAGCATACTTACTCAGTATATCCTTATCCGGAAACTTTCTGATGGTAGTGTATATAATATAATATTTTATTTCAGTACCTAGTTCATAGTAACCATAACAACTTTATTTGTTATTTTTCCACTAAAAATTTTCTGTTTTAAGTAGTAGCTTTTTTTATGCTTAAAAGAATTACTGGGAAAATCTAAAAATAATATCCAGAACAAATTTGCTATCAAAAAAGATATTTACTCAAAAACTTCAACTTGACTCCATCTACCAGAAAAATAAAATAAATAAACATGGTAAAATCAATAGATGCCTAAAAATTGCTCTCTCAAAATATAAAATACAAATTGATACACTTTTCAAAAAAAAAAAATTTTAATACCTAGCCATTTTGTAAGTCTAATTTATAGAAAATTTGTAGATTAGTATCTGATATAGATTCATTTTTCTGTGAGATGTGGTAAATAAACAATGTTACAAAATACTATTTTTATCATTAAAACTATATAAACAAAATTTTTATACAAATTTAAATTAAGAGGCCTCCACACCATTGTCTTGTTGGTAAAAAAGTACTCATTCTAATTCCAACAATCTGACATGATGCACACTTTGATAAAAATTTTGAAAATGTATGTAGACTTTTTATCAGTGACGGCTCGTGTGTAGGGGCGACGGGGTAATCGCCCCCATTCTAAAATTGTAACTAATTATTTATTAACAAGAAATTGATTTAAACATTAACATTTATATTTACATTGTAATGCATTTTTAAAATATTATTATCGGAAGTAAAAATTTCTTTCAATTGTTATGAAAACACTACGAGGTAATCAAAGTTTAAAAATATACTTAAGTATATAGCACGGTTGAAATAAGTACCTATTTTTATTATTCATCTGCGCGGTTATCGAGTATCGAACAGTGCTCACTGTTGGGGCGACGTTGACAACCACCTGTTATAACTATAATCAAAACACAAAAGCATAGGAGGGGGAATTCGGTAATAATGAGGCTGCCAGAGTGATACGAATAATCGCCCGACATGCATGTGGTCTACAGAACAATACAGAATAAGTTAACGTGTATTTATTTTGTTTGTGACGCATGCACATTTCTATATTTCTTTATTATTAATTTAATTTATTCTTTATTATATATATAATTACATAATTAGTATATATTATATTATTATAATATAGTAGATAAAATTCGGTATCATATTAACAGAAAATTGAAATAAAACAACTTGGAAGAACTGTTTAGTGCAATGAAAGATAGACACATAAAGTATGAGTATAAAACGTATAAGTTTTATTATTTTGTAATTTTTGGTTTTTGTAAAACGTATTTATATTTTTGTTTTTCTATATGGTATTCATTTTGGTTTAATAAATACCTTTTAAATTAGTACATAATTATTATATTGTATTCCATGCGTTTCAAAAATGAATAATTTTTAATTGCCCTCCCGTTTTCAAAGCCCACGAGCCATCACTGCTTTTCATTATTTACTCAAGAGAATGATCAAACAATATTTTTTATTTTCATATCTTATACTATAATAAAAACTGTTTAAAGTTTCCAAAATTGTATGTATAAATTAATAAAAACAATTGTGAAAAAGTGCATCAATCATTCTCTCATAAATGTTATAAAAAATTATAATGCTTTTACAAAATTAAAGTTGACATCATATTTGTTCAGACATTTTGATGGAATTATAAATTGTTTATCTGAGTGAAAAATATACATATTTTCATGGTTATAAAACATAATAGCTCTCCATATACTTTTGATACAAGTTAATAACATCATTGATTATAAATAATATTTATTTATATTTGAGTGTTTATAATCAATACTAACACTAATGATTATGTATGACTCGCACCACAAGCCCAAAACTGTACAAAAAGAGAATAGTTAACTGCCTATATAGTACTCCTTATTCATGTGACCCATTAAATAAGCAAAACAATTATTAACTTTAAATAAAATAAAAGTTATTGAATTTTTCGAGGAGTCCTGTTACACCATGTATAATGTATATATATATATATATATATATATAAGATTATTATTATTAAATAATAATTAATTTAAAATAATTAGAAAAAATAAAATAAATAAATAATTATTTATATAATTTTACTCAACATATAAATAATTAGTACCTATTGTAATATTCAGACATTACAGTATCCCTTGTCCCTGAATATTATTTGCCCTACTTGACATATTTAGTACAGAGTAGATGTCAAAAATTTCCCTAAAATAATATATAATATCCCACACCTCTATTTGCCAATCAACGCCTGGTAATATTATTAGAAAATTGAAAGCAATGATAAATTATTGTACTCAAAAAAGATTCTTAGATTATCATTAGAAACTTACAGTAGCTAGAGGACCTTCATCAATATTTATTGCTAACCAAGGATTCCAATTTGGTTGAGGTGGTGACCATGGAATAACTCCTGGTGATCTTCCAGGATTTGACTCTTCAAATTCTGCAAGTACTTGGTTAGTAATTAAAGATAATGTTGTTTCTGAATCGATCACAGTATCACTCTTAAAAATAAAACATATAAATATTAAAATGTATTATTATTATTTTATATTGTGCTGTGTCATTTACATTGATTACAGGTTCAATATTTAATTCTTCCAATATATTATATACTTTGTTTAATATCATAGGATCAACATTTACTTCATATGGTTCTACTACAGTGGAAATAGTTTTTTTTAGAGATCCTGTAAATGCTTCTATAACACCTAAATGATAAAGTTGACGAATCAGAGAAAGAGCACAACTTTTGGATGCTGTTTGCTTATTTGAACCACTTTCACGAGCAGTTACATCTAAATAAAATAATAAATAATATTTAACAATCTGTTTTTAAGTTAATCATGTTAATAAGAAAACACATACTCCTTTTAAGTTTTGATACAAATAATGACATTTCAGCAACAAAACTCCTGAAAAATGTATATGCTTTTAATTTATTTACTCAAGCAATACCTATTTATATTAGGTAATTAATAATTATTTAAAATAAATATTGAGTAAATAAGTAAATAACTATCTAAATTATATTTTAGCAGTTTAAACAGTTTAAATGTTATATCGAAATTAATAAAATAAAACTGCAATAAATTATTATTGTTTTAGTCAGCCCGTGATAAAAGATGAATTAATTCTTGTTTTAAAATATAGTCTATTAATAAATTTGTCCATTCAAACCTATGTGTTTTTGTAGTACACCAATACATATATTTTGTTTCGACTATTTTCCTAGATAGCTTCAGTTACATGTGATCATTAAAAAAAATTAATAATTGATAATTGGCCATAAGGGAGAAATACAATAGCTCGATAAAAGGTGAAAGCAGTAAATGCAATACAATATTTATACCATGGTGTAAGTATATAATATACCATATGGTTTATACCATGTTAATATGGTACAAAAAAAAAAAAATTCATTTACATATTTTTGTAGCTGATTACTCTAGTCAAATTTAAGGGAAAATTAAAAAAAATTTTTAATTTAAATTGAAGAATTTCTTGTATAAATACAAAATATTAAAATATAAAAACTAATAACATTAAAAATAACTAATATAATAAAAGTATATAGTTAATGAGTCAATTACATTGAGCGAATTTACATGCCGCGTGTTAGTGAGCGTGTAGCAACCTGTCCAATTACACTACAGCTAGTATACACACTAGTCGCGTAGTCGCACATATTTGTGCAGAGACTTAAATGAATCTCCAGTAGCTAAACAACGCATTGTTACTTTAAGTTTGGTTTTTGGTGGGATAGCCATTCTCATTTGAGTGTTTTCTTTTTTAATTAATCTATAAACCATTTGTAACAAATTATCGAACTGGGCCATGTCCATTCTTAGAATATTTTGTTAGGCTGCAGTGTCTTTGTCATTTAATTCTTTTATTAATGTACTGGATGCGCCATATTTATTTCGTCTAGCAATCCAATCTCCCATTCCAAATTCTTTTCTTCTTTCTAGTTTTCTTTTTTTCCAACTCCTGACGCAATAAATACAAAATAACGACACTCGAGCGAACTATATCCTCTGACATCTTGTAAGTTGCAACCACTACTAGTCACTAGTCCCAAGCACACTAGCGATTTTGCTAGCCATGTCGATTACACAAAGTGATTTTACTCGCCGGAGTGTAAAATAGCTAGTGAATAAAGACAAAAGTAGCCTGGTCGTCAACTTCAATCACGACCGAGCAGCGAGTATTCAACACACAGTGAGTAAGCGACTAGGTCTATTACATTAAGCAAATTTAGTCACAGCAAGTAGCGACTAAATCGCCCAATGTAATCGAGGCTTAACCGAATTATTAATAAGTCAATTAGTAAAAATTATTTCTATTCATTTTTTTATTAATGTTATTTTTACTTACTTTCCCATGAAACTATACTTGTAATCAATATTTTTCAATTTATTAGATTGTATAAATTGATTTAAACGTGATTTAGCATTATCAATTGTCCAATTTCCATGTACAGCAGCATTGACATCCAAATTTTCAGCCTAAAATTAAAATTTAAAAAGCGGGTTAGTAGGGGATAAAAGCATTTTGCTTGTTGGATAGAATACCGGTGGTAGATAATATATTAAATTTGAAAGCAATAACAAATCATTTATTTTGATAAAACAATTCTGAGCAAAACTTCGGTGTATACATATAACATGAATATTAGTATTAGCATTTATATGGCTAAAAAAATATGATGTCAATATACATAGTGCACTGCTATAGTAATTATTTGGTGTAAGTTGCTGGAATTTTAATTTTCCAATTTATAATAGTCTTTTTGGTAGTTATAAATATTAGTTATAATAATCATTAGGGCTGTGAATTTAATGCATTTAAAATGCCAAAAATCCACTAAAATTTTTTTTTAATGCACTGAAATATTTTAAAAATTCACTCACGAAAAGCAAATATTGAACGGGTATTAAACAATCATAAGTTGCTAATCGTTTACGAATGCATACTTACTCTGGAAATTCACTACTGAGTCAAAATCTAATCACCTTATCTTATCGAATCGTGATAAATAAAACGCTGTACTTACATAATTATACATGTATATTACATGTAAAATATTTTAAAACAAGGATATTATTTATAAAACATAAGTATAACATCTATACACCATGTGTAAATTTAAAAAATATGTAATTCATAAAATGGGTGTAAAAATATTCATTGACAGAAATTGATAAAAAAATACCGTAAAATGGACTAAAAAAGAAGTGATCTAAAAAAGCAAAAAAATTACTTAAAAAATTTTAAATGTCAAAAAATGCAAAATAAAAGTTTCAAAATTGAATTTGTTGTTACATGACTCAAATTTTGTGTTAGGAATAGTACGTTTTATAATCAACTAAAAAACATACAACCCTAATAATCATCTACCTATATAGGTAGTTGTTAACCAGAGATGATAATACAAATGATAATATATGTATATAAAACTCTTTATATGTTACACATATAAAATGTAGCATATAAAATATGAAATATAATATAAAACATACAATTATATTATGTTTGATATTCACTTATACAATTTAACAATCAATGTTTCTGTAAAAGTTTTTTTCAAATACAATTAGAACTGGTATAAAATATAAATTTATGTAATTGCAACATTCAATTATATTTTTCTTTCTATTACATATAAAATAATGCCAAGTAAAAAGAAAATAGTTAGAAATACTAAATAAATTATAATAAATATTATTAGGTATCATATTACAATAACATATAAAATAAAAATGTACCTATAACATTAATTTTATATCAAAATAGTATTATATGTATAAAATATATAAAATGTATACAATGAAGGGTTATATACTATACAATTTATATGTATTTTATACTATAGGTACCATATTATACGTTATAACCCTGTAGGTGACTATAAATTATTTATATATTATTTTCTAATTCATAACAACTTTTTGTGATATTTCTGTGTTATATTCTTTACACTTTTAAAATCTACTTACAAAAAATGAACTCTATATAACTCTATAACAAAATCCTCTATAACAAAAAAAACTCTTACCTACTTTACTTCTTCTACCCCAAAAAGTATGTACAAACGTCATACATACATACATAAAAAAAAATATATCATTATAAAACCAATACATTCATCACTACACTCAGGATCTAAAATAAATTATAATTAAATATTTACCCTTAGTGTTTATTAAAATAGAATAAAATAAATGCATAATACCTCTTCAACTTTATTTTTTTCATCTAAAAAATCTTTAAACTGAAAATCTGTTTTTCCAATTGGTTGGTAAGCTTCACCCAGCATATTGGGGGTTTGGCCTTGTTGGTACACTGATTTTTGTGGCATATTATTCATAAGTCTTTGGGGTGCATTAACCAAAGGACTTGGGGCAGGACCATTTATAAAATTCTGTTAAAATGAATATTAATAATAAAAATTAGTTTATAACCCCAAAGATTAACAAACTTACAGATGGCAATGCATCAGCAGATACCAATCCTTGACGTATCAAATATGACAGATAATCTTTCGATGCATTTCCTTGAGCATCCTTTTTATTAGTTGAATTTCCAACACCCACATAATTGTGTCCGGATACAGTTACTTCACATATAAAACGTATACTAAACTTGTTACCTAACGACAAAATACAAATGTCTTTAAATTGTAAATAATATCATACTTTAATTCATTTCACTACATATTAAAGTCAATAGTATTTATAATATTATTCTATTATTATAACTAGATACGATAAATATCCATAATAATAGGGACTTAATATATTTTGAGCATCTTATACTGACAATACACATATTTTTTTAGAAATCAATCTTAAGTGTTACTACTTGGCATATTGTTTATGTACATAAACACACAAAATAAAGTTAATATAATTTTACCGGCTTGCTTGATATCAAACTGTGGTTCCAAACTATTTTTTGAACACCATTCATGTAGGAATGCTTTTGGATTAGCCATTATGATATTTACTTGTTTCTGTAAACCTATTTGTACTCTATAATCTTACTTAAAAGTACAATATGGTATTACTCGAAAAAACAGTACAAGTTAAAATTGTTAATACAAACAAATAATAATACCAAATTACATTTTACTATGAAAATTACTAAATTTAACTGAAACAGTCACCAACTCGACTACGTTAAATTGAACATAAACGCCGAAAAAGCCGACAAATACGTTTATACTTTATATAGGTACTAAAGACGCCGATAAACACAGAATTCAGATATAACCATAGATAATAATTATTATATTATCTATGGATATAACAAATTTTATCATCACAAATACTTTTTGGTTTGCTTGATAACAGATTCGTGGTAAATTGTATATACCACTGATATGACGGAACCACGGTCTTTCTTTTTTCACATTTTAATTTGTCTACCATATTAATTACCAGCCATATTAATAAAAAAAAGATATATATTTCGTTGTGCAACTAATAGGGGGGGGGGGGGCAAAGTTGCTTCAGTCGGCTAAATCGTTGATGACTTTTAGTTTTTTTTCTTATTTACATTTTTAAACAAGTATTTTGTTGTTGATGGAAAGAGGGGAGCTCTGAAGCCAGAAAAAAAAGTGGGGGGGGGGACATGATGACGAGTGATATGAGGAAATTGGGTGTCAATGAAGAAGATGCGGTAGATCGTAGATAGAGTAGAAGTGTAGGACTAGGGTATAGCTGACTCCAAATAGTTGGGTGAGAAGGCGAAAGAGAAGAAGAAAGAAGTATTTTGTCGGCATTTAGTAGGAAAATCTTGTTCATTACCTATGTATTATTTATTTTTTATGTACATTGTACACACAGGGCCGTTCCGAAGAAAGATATTTTTTTTTTGGGGGGGGGATGAAAATGTAAAAAAAAAATTATATAATACTTCTCTACCAAAACATAAAATAAACAAAACAATTTTGACGACTACAATCCTAAAATTTCAAAATACTTCATAAACTAGGAGTGAAAAAGCATAAAAAAAAAAGGTTTCGACTTTTTCTACTATTTGCCGACTGAACTTAAATTTGCCATCTAAACTTAATTTTTGCCGACTGTTTAGTTTGACGGTGAGGGTGTGAGGGGGATTTTGTGAGGTGATTGGGTCCCTCTCGGAACGGACCTGTACACACTATAGGTAAATCTACATTGAAACATTTTGGTTTTTTTTTTTGTAATAGATTTAATTTCTGAAAACGATGATGATGTCAGAACTTGGGCCGCCAAATTTAGTTTAGAAGTTATAGCGATTTTAAGTTTTTCAAAAGTGGTTTTACAATGATGTTTTGGGCCTTGGATACGATCATGTGGGCCACTATATTCTATTTTTCCCGTGCTGGTCAGATCATGCCTATTCGCCCCTGGGTACAACCGTACAGGTATAAATATATATTAACTAACCAAAAATTCGAATAAATTATTATAAATTGGAAATTTAAATGCCAGAACTTGAAATTTTTACCAAATATTTACTATAGCTGCACTATGTATTTTGACATCGTAATTTTTATTAGTCATTTAAATGCTAATAGTAATACTCATGTTATATTCTTCGGTGTAAAATTGTTTTATCGGAAGAAATGATTTATAATTGCTTTCAAATTCAATATATCAATCACCAATATCGTATCCAACGAACGAAGTGCTTCCACCTCTTACTGGCCGGCTTTTGTTTTATTTTCTGATGTAATTTTATTTGTTATAATTTTTTTTATTAAACTTAATATATTATGTTCTACACAAAACGTAAACTTAAAATAAAAATTTAATTAGTAGTTATATTAACTCTGAATATGGTGTTGAATAGTTAAATAATATTTTATTAATTTGTTTGTAGTTAAAATAACATCAGTAAATGTTTAAATCTCTAAATTTATTATGTTCTACGCTGTATGTACCTATATAAGTACTTCAAAAATTATACACATATGCACGTAAAAGTTTACTATAATTAATATATAATGTTGTATAATGAAATATATAAATATATAAAATGATATCCAATTTTCATGAAAAAAGAAAAATGTAATAAATATTATAATTACAATACTAAAATGTCCAATATACAGTAGCATAGGTTGCACTTTATTACTTTATTATGCGCATGTCCATGGATACACCATTAAAAAAGCACAGAAAAAAATCCATTTTAATGCAAAATTTCTGTAGGATTTTTACATTTTTAATATTTTTTAAATCGGTTTTTTTTTTTTTTTTGTTGATAGAGACACAAAATTTTATAGTGAAAAATAAGATAAGTACTTATTGACTATTTATACAATATCTTATAAATAAGAAAACAATATAATTAGCAATGCCTTGCGTTTCATGCATTAGGCATAACTTTCAATTAATTGATCACCTGCTTGTATAAAATTATAATTTAAAATTCTAAGCAAAACGGGGATCTTGATTTTTTGTGAACATTTTTTTGATCAGAGGACTTGATCAAATCACTTCATGCAGTGGCGTATTACGGAGTGAGGGTGGGGGGCTAAATAAGCCACTGGTACTTCTGATATTTTATGTCTGTTGTTATATATTAAAACACAATATTTATCAAGTACCTATCCACTGTAGGTATCTAATAATGATTAATTATAGATATTTTAATTGCTATTTTATTTTAAATTATATGTACCTATTTAGTTTTCTTCTATTCTTTCGAGTACACCATAAGTTCCCAAGGCCGAAGATAAGGGGAGTTAAGGGGGTCGTAAAGACCCCTCACTCAAGAAACAATTGAACAAAATGAAGTCCAGTCGGCACAAAAAAAAATCATTATTCAGCATTTAGTAGGTGCATACGAGAAAATAGTTAATGACCTCATTTTTTTTTTTGCTTATTTACCGTTTTTGAAGGAAGTATTTCGGCGGTTCATTGATGATTTTTTTACTTATAACAATAAGTCGGCAAAATTACTCTGACGACCCCCACAAATATTTTTTAGCACCGACCTTGCAAGTGTCATCCAAGTATCTATGACAGACATATAACTGCATCGTGCTTAAATACATAAAAAATGTATATTAATTTACTATCTTCCAAATACTTTTTCATGCATATTTAGCTGTTTTTTAGTGCATAAATGCATACATATTTATACATTTTTTAGTGCATAAACATCCTAACCCTATAAATAACCATTCCTTTGCTTTGGGGTCAATGTATTTAATCTGCTTTGTCCTTATAATTCCATCAACTCCGGCAGCTTTCTTGAATTTCATCATTTTAATTGCTTTTAGTAACTCGTCGATAATAATTAATCAAAATTACTTGGAGCTTCAACGATTTGAATTTTCAGTTGTCGCTTGCATTTTTCCCTGTAAGTTTTCCGTTCATTAGTAGTTTATGTGCAATTTGATGTAGAGTTGCATTTATATTTGTACCCAGTAATGTTCCCATACATTTTTTTTGAGAGTATACAAAACCGTTAAGCAGGGATGAGCCAAAGACATATTTCTGGGGAGGGAGGGGGGGGTGCTGAGTGCTGACTAAATTCCGAAATACTTCTAATATTCCTTAAAATAAGCATAAAAAAAGGTCATCAACTTTCTGTTTTTGTCGACTGAGCTGAGTGTTGGGGGGGGGGGGTGTAACACCCTCCCCCTAGTTTTGTCCTTGCCGTTAGGTACCCAAGTCCAAAACATAAATATTCAATATTAAACATATATTTTTCTTACGATTTACAGGAGTAAATGCGAGGATAGAGGTGATTTTAATAGTATGAAAAATAATAAAATAATTAAAAGTACCTACTTTATATTTCTTTTTAAAGTAGTATAGAGGTCTATAGTGGGAAAACTAATAAATATAAATTCCAAAAATAAACGTATTCATAAAAAATAAAAAATAGACTAAAACTTTTGAGACTTTTCTTCAGTACTTATGCTTTTTTCCTTTGCGTATAACTTGAGATTTGAGAGTATACGCAGTATATCCATGATTTTCCAAAAAAATCATGAGAGTATACGGCGTATATGGAGTATATTCTATGGGAACACCACTATTTGTACCTATATTTGTTAGTACATTTTCTTTGTTCTTCTTTTTACGAGCTTCCAAACTTACCTACCTACCTACCTACCTACCTACCTACCTACCTGTTTTTGGTCGTATCTAAATCTTCTACAATTGAAATCCATTATTTTTTCCTTCAATTTCAATCCCTGGACATTGTGCATATACATGGCATACTGCATACACTGTATAAAAGGTAGTTTTAGGTTTCTAAACATTAGTTTAGACGCACTTTATATAGTTATATCCTTGCTGTGTCCGTCCATCCAGCGTCCGTAGTTGCTATAGTAAATAGTTAAGATTTTATTGATTTTATTACCACGGATATTATTCGTTTTGTTTTATGATATTTTTAGATTGTTGTTCAAAATACGTTTAGAAACAGGAAATTTGACACGCTCGCAGAGTGAGCTTTCCTAACTTATTTCTTCGTGTTCGAGAAAAGTACTGGAAAAATCGAAAAATTACCTCTTTAAAATACCAAATAGAATTCATTTTCCATCAAAAAACCTCTTTACCCCAAAACGCCTTACTCAACTTCCTCTACCCGAAAAAGTGTATACTGACATACGAAAAAAAAAATAAACACACATCATAGTAAATTAACCTACGCCAAATTTTAGCTAATTAGATACGCATTGAAAAACAGGAAAATATAGTGGTCAGTACCTAGACACGTAAGACGCGCAAATCGATACCTATATCATATAATATAGTCTATATACACCTATAGGTAGTAGCATTGATTATATATAGTATTATATACAATCAATGGTAGTAGGTACATATCAATTGACTGCTATGAGTTATAATTATTGTTCATCTATATATACATTGTACACATCGATTATTTATTTAATATTGTACACTTATTCAACTGTATAAATATAGGTGGGTACAAAATATAGTTAAATAAAGTTTGATAAAAATAAAAATTTTAAACATTAATTTCATATTTGCTTAACAATCAGACCACATCTAATTTAATTATTTGAGTATAATGTCTATAATTTATATTATAATGAAACTTTTCATAAAATATAAAAATGATTTATTATATCACGAATACAGATTAGCTGATGACATGTTTCAATTCAAAACTATTATAAATAAACAATGTAAATAATTTTTGCAAATTATATCTAATATACTACGTATGATTATAATAAGCTAATTGATTATATATTTATTTATAATCAATGGTAGTAGGTACTGGATTTAATAAAATAACAAAATATATATATAATGTTTTTTCATTTTATTCTATTTAGTACTCATTTACTTAATAGGTATACGTATATTTATTTATTTACTATACCTATTTTAGTAAGTACCTACTTGAAGTTTTGACAAAAAAAAAAAATAAATAAATAAAATGAAAACACTACAAAATATAACACTTACAGTGTAAAACCACTAGATAGCGCCTCATTTAAGCTTTAAAAAATATTTTTGTTTAATATTACGTATTATTGTAATATTATTTTACCTACCTATAGCAAAATAGATAATTTTATAAAAGTAGGTACATTGAATCATTAAATACAAAAAAGACACATATTTAGATTTTAAAATTGTTCAAGAAAGACAAAAAACGTAATACCTCTGCAACAAATTAAATAACAAATTTCATGTTATTAATTAATATATAATCATTATTATGAAGTTTCTTAAAACGAACAATTATCCTAAGAAATATTATAAAATTATAGATGGTAAAAGGTTTTAAAAGGGTCATGGACATGTGCGATTTATCATTAAATTACTATACTATTTTAGGAAAATAATATTTTGTTATAAGTAGTTTTAATATTTGCAAAAAATCAAGTTTACATTATAATATGCTGATAGGTCACAACTATAAAATTTAATTTTTAATTTTAACAACTTTATGTAATTAATAACAAGTTAAGATGTCATGGTTACCTATATTATTCTTTTAATAATGCTGCACTTCGCTCAGAATCGTATTTTGAATGAAATGATTTATATTTGGTTTCAAATGTACTATCCTATCTGAGGACTAAAGGAACAATTAACCAACTTTCACAATTTTTAGACAACAATACTTGATTTAATTATAGTATCATGTATACCCATTTGCTGGTAGTAAATTTGATTAAGAAAGTACTTTCAATTAAGATGCCATTTTTTAATTTTTCAGCATTATCATTTATCGATAAAGGCGTAAATACCGGAAAATTCTATAAACACGGTAAAACAACAATTGTAATATTATAAAATTAATAATTTTTTTTTTTTATACGTTTTTGGATAGAAATAATCTAGTAGAATAGTAACTAGTAGTAGCAAGAGATTTTGGTAAAGAGATTTCTGATAGCAAATACATTATAATTGATAATTATATAGGTATATAATTATAGGTATAGATCTTCTTCTTTTGGTACACGACCTTTAAGATCTTACCTACTGATCAACATATTTCTTGCTACTTTTCTCTGTTCATTACCAATTCTTACCAATTCTCCCCAGGCCTTACTATTTTCCACATCACTCCTTACCTGATCTTCCCATATTTTCTTTGGACGTTCCAAGGGTCTTTTTCCCTTTGGCACACCTATTTTGGATCATACGTATCATCGCTCTTTCTTTTCTCCATGTATTGTGAGGAAACATCGTGCTTTTAATTCTTAAGTTTCTTCCTGTGGCTACATCTATAATTCTAAGTCCGTTATCGTTCGTTTCCTGATGCAGAGTGTTGTCACCTATTATTATGGGCTTAAAACGGTTCTAACGTACAATTTTCGCATTAAAATCACCTAAGGTAATTTGTATTTCACATTTTTTATGTTCATAGTTAATAATTTTATTCTGTGTTTAACTACTTTGACATCGACCACTGAAGTTAGTAGTGAGTTACTAATTGCAAAACCACTGCCCCGCTTGTATTCTTTGGTCACATTCTTCGAAAAAGATAGTCGTATTGTTAACTTCCATTCCCCTTGTATTATGCCATCTTATTTCCTTTAATGCTACTACTCCAAGTCCATATTTCTGTGTTTCTTTAACAACTGTTGTCTGTTCCTACTGTTCCGGGTATAAATAAAATTCGTATATTCCAAAACGTAAAGCTGAGTTCCGATGTTCCTGTCTAAAATTCTTAAATCCACCGTTCCTAAGCAAATTGTTGATATTCTTAACACTATATTTTTATGGGGTAGGGTTTGTTAGCCCTATGCCCAACCCCAAACCTGGAGAACCAGTCTCCCCAAATCAGCCAAGATCCGGAAAGGGCTAGCCCAATGCATCGCAATGCATTGGGTGATAGGGACACCACTTTCCCATCTTTTGGATAGATATTAATTACATAAATACATATTGAGATGATTTTTCGATTTTTCATATGAAATGTGCATACACACTATTTTTATAAAAAATTTAAATCCGTAAAAAAAATTCTATATAATTTTCATTTCATTCAAAAACGAATTCATAAAATTATTTTGATTATTTTTCAATTATCATTGAAAATACTGTTCCATACTAAATAAATTCCGACTTTTCTGCATTCCTGCAGATGTATTTTTTCTTAACCTCTTTAATAACAGGTATTGAAATATTTTTTTTATTATTCTTTAAGAACTGAAGAACTGTTTTGACAGTTATAAGTAAACATGTTGAAATCAGTGAAATTTTCAAGAGGCATTATTTTATAAAGTTTTGCTACCCACTCGAGGGTTTTATATAGGCAATTTTAACTATATTTTTAGACTAAATAAAAATTCAACAACTAAAAGACGTTTAAATATCTTTTTAATGTAATTTATATATTTTAGATAATGCGTTACCGCATTACCATAAAAGACAAATAGTATAACATGCCTACTATAGCAAATTTCTTATTTTTTTTCGATTGAACTACTTTTTGCTTTCTAATAACAATTAAATAAAAATTGACATAAAAAAAAAAAAATATACTAAATAACATATGTGGAGTTGAGCTGTGTCATAACATGGAGTTTTTCCAACCTGTTTATTTTAATACCTAATACCTGTGATCAAAAAGGTAAAATGTTTAAATTTTCTAATTTAAAAAAAAAAAACTCCATACATATCATCGTTTTTCATATTTTGTTAAAATTTTGAATCTATAAATTACTAGAAGAAAAATTGTATTTAAAGAACGTGTAGGTACAGAAAAAAAAATTATAGTTGGGTCAACTATAAATATGGTTAACCATGAACATGTTTTAACTTTTAATGCGCAGCTGTTAAAATAGGGCAAGTAGTCTTAACTATTTGTAGTGACGAAAATGGGTAGGTCCAATCTACCGATAATCTAATTTTTAAACATCGTTTTAATATCTGTTGAAATGTATATGTATATATTATATAAATTATATTATATTATACGAGTATATCTTGAAATTGATAAATAATTATTTAAAAAAAAGTTTTATTGGATTAGTTTCAATAACATATCATAAATATTCAATAAAATACCTACCGCAGTATCACATAATATTATATTGTATGAACGATGATGCGAATAACATAATATAATTTTAATTATTAGGGTTACTGAATTCTGCACAATGTTTGCATCGAAATAGTCAAACACTACATTAGCACATTACATTTTTCAAATTTCGTTCTGCAGCACTAATGAAATATATTATATTATTATATAATATCCTTCTAAATATGTTTTTTTATAAAATACTAATTATTCTAGATAAATATTAAACAACAACAGAAAACGTATTACTGAATTATAAAAATTTAAAGTAGATAAACTGAAAAGTGAAATATTCTATCGAAAAATAGTATAGGAGTAGTTTCGATAGTAGACAAAATGAGGGTGAATAGATTAAGATGACTGGGGTACGTAATAAGAAAGGAAGAGACTGAGACAGTAAGATTAATAAAGGAAATGTATGTTGATGGAAAGAGTGGGAGAGGAAGACCGAAAAAGAGGTGGGGGATGTGATGGCGAGTGATATTAGGAAGGCGGGAAGGAGTAAATGAAAAAGATGCGAGAGGTAGAGTTAAATGGAAATGTAGGACCCGGGTGGCCGGCCCCAAATAGTTGGGAGAGAAGGTGAAGAAGAAGAAGATTATTATTTTATTTATATTGTAATACCTACTATAATAAACGTAGATAACTCCTCGAAAACTAAACACTTTGCAACCTGATAAAATATTCAGCGCTGCCAATATTTTTTTCAATATTACACAATCATAAGATTTGGGTAAAAATATTAAATAGTAAACACATGACGAAATAACATGGTATGCCAACAACTGAATTCTGCGCATGGTGCCTGCGTCACTCGGTCTACTTATCACTCATTATTGTTATCGACTATTTATTTTGATTAAAGATGTTCAATTCTGTAAACATTATTGAAAAGACTGCAGATAAGACAGAGTGACATCAGAATTTCTTGGCATAATTGATGAATTATATTTTATTCCATGACAACACGTACCGTTCTCAAATTCGTTCGTGTTGCTGGCATACCATGTTATTTCGTCATGGTAAACACTATAAATCAATTTAGCTATAGATTATACCTATATGCTTTTAAAATATTGATTTACAATTTGTACATAATATTTTAGGTATTTGTTCGCATAATACTGTTGCAATATTGCATTGTCCACATTTTAATTTATCTACCTTCATAAATTATGCGCATAACATACCTAACCGCTATATATTATGAAAATAAATAATAATCTCCAAATAGGTGTACATTTTAATTATTATTATTATTATTATGTATTATAGTAACATCTTGCATGCTATCTAAGCATAAACATTAGCTATAAACGTATTATTATTATATCTAGTCATATATATATATATATTGTATATAATATATACTATATAATAATATTATATTTAAGTATTTCCTTATTGTCTAATGATAATCTGCAGTATTTGCACTGTATACAGATGAGATACGAAATTTTCGTCGAATTACTTATTCGCTGAGCGTATCACTTCTTATTATTATGCACGTGAATTTTTTCAGCATTCGACACCGCCGCCGCCGCCACAGTAGACAATTTTGCAGCCCTGCACAGTGTGCAAAGTCTATATTACATATTTACAAATACAATTGTGTACAATATATAATACACATAGTATGTCACTGATATCTATACGGAATTATTGATTTAGAGAAGTACGAAGTTTAAAACGTTTTATTTGATTTTTTGGGGTTTTTTTTTTATTATTATTATTCAATAATAACACTATTTCCCGGTCTAATGAAAACTTATTATATTTTACATAAGTATTTTATTTTTATTTTTTCAAAATATTCAAATTTAGAAGTATGTATATAGTAATAAATATAATTAACAATGTACATATACTTATACTCACTATACAGTATTAATAATATATATATGTATTAATAGGTATCAGTTGTTAAGGGCATTTGCTCTTTTCAATGTGATTAATACGATGCCATCAGCTACAATCATAATTCATATCAGAAACTTTGAAATTGTTGAATTTTTTTTAATTGTATAAAAATTGCCTATGCAAAACCCCTTAAAAAGCGGATGTGTTGAAAGCGATGTATTATTTCATTGATTTAGACCTAAAAGTCTGTTAGATTTTAAGATTTTGTAGGTTCTTTACTAGAAAACGTCGGAAGCAGAACTTTTATATTTGGCTAAAAAATCTTTATAAAGAGTATTTAATTTTTGGAAATGTACTAGTTTGCAAAAAATTTTGTCATATAAAAATGAAACATAACCATGAAAAAAATATTCTGGACATTCTCTAGTAAATTACTTACAGAATCTTATATATTTTCAGAATTAAAAACGGCATCCCTTTAAATATCATTTGATTTTGATTTGGACAGTGCAGTTTAAATGTGGTTACAATCAACTTGCAGGGTATAATAGCTGCAGTTCAAGGTGAACATTTTGAATAATTATCAAAACAATATAAAATATTACATAAAATATCAACGTGCCAGTGTTAACGAACAACGCGATTGAATAACGATTAAATTTGCATCAACTATCTATTAAAAGGGTGTGATAAACGTAAAAGTTTTTTACAAATTGCTGTATTTTTAAAACTATGAATTGCTCTCATTCATTCAAAATTGTTTTCTTTCCATTATTATCAGTGAGTAACTATAAATTTGCTATTTTCAAATATAAAAAATAAATTTTCAACGTTTTTTTGTTTTTACCGACTTTCCAATTAATTAACACGTTGTATATAGTTGTAGATATGTAAATCCTCTCCACTTCATGCACTGTTTATGATCAAATTTATTTACTGAAAATATTATCAGACGGTCTTATTGTTGGGTAAATGCATGTACTCGTATATAGCTCGTAAACTATTATATAAGCGCGCGTATTATGGTTCATATGTTTACATGCATCAGTTATTTCGGATTAACTCGATTCGCATTTAGATATCGCGGATTAAGGTGCGTGTTTATATGCACAACTAAAAACCGAATTATACCGATAAATATAATAATAATAATAATAATGAATGAATGATAAATTAACAGTTAACAGATAACAATAATTACCTTGATACGAAAAATATAATTCGGTTATAACGGTGCTTTCCGTTTATATACATTTTATAATCTCGGAATTATTTTCAATTCGCATTCCAAATGCGAATTAAGTAAACCGTTTTAGTTCAGATCGGTTTGACTCGAACCGAATTAACATCTGTTTATGTACACCCAACTCGATGAGTTTACTGACGCGTATTGACAGTGGTTAAAGTGAGGGGGGACGGAAGGGGACGGCGTCCCCCTTCTTTGCTTAGCTTAAGTTTGACGTCCCCTTTAGTATATAGTCCTCATTTTCATTTCTAAATGTTTAATCAAAAGTTGAGACTGAATTTGTTCTTTTGTACATAATATTCAAAAATTAAATAAAAAAAGTTTAAAAAATGGTATTTAGTTATAAATTGTATGCAAGATCTATATTATGGAAAAAACTATTTCTATTTTTCTTTGTTTTCCAGACATTCTCTCCTTTGCTGGAATATAGGTAATTAATATGCGTATTTTAAAGTTATAACCACAGAGTATGCACATTATACATAATAATACATATATATATATATATATACGTCCGTGATAAATTTTTACAAATTAGGTCAATAATAACATGGATTAAAAGTTAAATTTATAAAAATATTTAAAAAAATATTACGATACTGGTTCAGGGGACGCCTTTTTTTTGCATTAGCTATAGTCCCCCCTGCAAATATATTCCACTTTAACCATCGCGTATTGAGTTAAATCGGTTTAAACTGTGCTTGTTAAACGTAGTATACAATATAATAATATTATAATATGCATTAATCGAGTATTAATATTATTGATCTATAATATAGGCATATTAGATATTATACATTATACGCATGTACACTGTACATATTTAATATGTAAATATTAAATTATTATTATATTGCCTTTTACCTAATATCTTTTAATTATATGTAGACGACTAGCAAATTACTTATTGACAAGTTAGATATTGATTTAAATATTAACAATTATTTATATTTACATTGTATTGAATTTTCAAAATATTATTATACAAATACGATCAAAAAACAAAAACATAGGAGTGGTAATTCGGTAATAATGCGGGCCGCCCGGGCGATACGAATCGTCGCCCGACATGCACGTGCACTACGGAACAATACGGAATAATGTGTATAGGTACACAAGTGCATTTACTGTGTTCGTGACGCTTCCACATTTCTATAATTTCTATATTTCTTTGTTATTTATTTAATTTATTCTTTTATTATTGGTGTATATTATATTATTATTATTATTATTATAATATAGTAGTTGAAAATTCAGTATCATATTCACAGAAAATTGAAATAAAACCACTTGGAAGACCTGTTTAGTATGAAATAAAAGATGGACGCTTAAATTTTGGGTGTAATAAAACGTACGAGTTTTATTATTTTGTCATTTTCGGTTTTTGTATTTATATATTTATTTTTTATATTTTGATCTAATAAATACCTTTTAAATCGGTACTTATACATAATTATTATTGTATTCAATGCTTTTCAAAAACGAATATAGTTTTTAATCGCCCTCCCACTTTCAAGGCTCACGAGCCGCTACTGTTATATTTTATTACTATTATTATTATTATTATTATTATTATTATTATTATTATTTTTTATTTGAAAATTATACATATTTATCAATATTTACATATTACAAAGAACTAAATTACATAATTTATCTACCTTCTTTAAGCTGACGCTTGTAGTGAAGGCAGAGAGTTGAATATATAGATTATTAATATTTTAGATTTAACACTTCATCATTTTAAAAATAACAGACTTTCTTAGTACCTATACAGTTACAAATAAATTAAATTAGAAAAAAAGACAAAATATTATTGTTATTATATAGATACTTTAGGTTTTATAGATAACAATATACATTATTAAGTATTAAATATGATGATAAACATGATGAAAATATCCATTAGAGTATAAGTTTTTTAACATTTAAACTCTTATTTACATAGATAGGTATTTGATTTTAAAATTAATGGCATAGAATTATAATAGGTCGGTGCATGATAGTCCACAAATTTTTTACATAAGGATTTCTTAAAATAAATAACTTTGGCATTAAAGGCTAACTGTTTTCTTTTTTCAACATTACAATTTACCCAGTAATTAAAATTTTTTATAAGCCACAATAAAGCTATTTTTTTAAAATAGTAATTTGACAGGTAGCACATTGAATGTCTTGAAATTTTCTTTTGAAGAGCTTTCTCTAACATATACCCTTCCTCAGACAAATGCGTACAATTTGTTTTTGTTGGTTTATTAAAGGATATATAAAGCATTATCATTCAGGCCTCCCCATACTAGTAATGCATATCGAAAAATAGCTCGATAGATAGATAAATACACTATACGCAAGGTATAAATAAGAATTACACGACGTAAATTATAGAAACTATAGAGGTTAAACCTCGTATTAACATGTATAAATTCCAGCGCAAGTTATTAACCAACTATATTTTATTCCTATTATTTATTTATTTATTTTTTTTATATATAAAAAATTGAAATAATACTAATTGTTTCCAATATATTATATTCGACATGATTTTTTTTTTTTTAAAAAATAGTATGTATAGTAGTGTATATACACCTATTATACCTATATATATGTACACATTACACGTTTGAATAATTGGGGTTTTGTCTATATATATATATATATATATATATAGATACATATATACGTACATATACGTACAGGTACATACGCGACGTGTATTTGGTTTAATCTAATGAAAGTAATATGTATATATATATATATATATAGGTATATACGTCAGTATATATACACACGACACACGTCCATATAGTATATTATATTATATACCTGTACATACATCCTGAAGCGGTGCAGACGTGTGGTATCGTTTCAGACTACGTGCCCCGTAGCTCCTCGTATACACATATATTATTATATATTATATAGTCGCGTTGTAACACGTCTAATAATATAATACAACGACCGTGGTATCTGTCTGTATACCACGGAATAAAAATAAATACGTATACCTAGCTATTATAACCTGTGATATCTGTAGGTACGTATATAATAATATATATAGGTATATGCCTACACCGCAATGTCACGACCGCGACCACGTGAAATTCTACCGGAACCCCGGGTATATATTATATGCGCTCGGCACGATTAACGCGGTATACCCGAACTCTGCGTCAGTCGGGGTGGGAGTGGGGGGACGTAATTTTCAGACTATTTCAAATGATCGACTTTTAACAAAAATCTAAAAAGGTCGAAATGTCATCGTCAGTGTTTATTTCAAGGGGGTGGCCCGGGGAAAGGGGGATCCACGAGATTGTGTATCTCTATATATATTATATATATATATATATAGGACATAGGTACAAATTAAATTTTTCAAATTCCTTATTTTTATTTATATACAGGTTTTAACACGTTATGCTATACGGTTGACTTTTTTCGTAAATAAACGCAATAATAATTAAGTAAAGAAAAAATGATACTATATATTTTTAGGACTCCGATCATTTTTGATACCCCCCCCCCCCCGCGAAACACCATTAGGTCTGAAATAAACACTGTTCGTCGTACGTCCAAACATCTAAAAATATTATATTCGATGTATACAATTGACATTTCGCGCATAAAACGATTTATTTTAGTAAAAAGCTGGTCGGTATATAGTATAGGAGGGGGTGGAAGCGAGTCTAGAACATTTCGGCGTGACCGTTTCGGCGTAGAAGCCATTTCGGCGTGTGAAGTGTATTTTCGAGTTATTACTATATTTTACTGTTAGTATTAATTATTTAATTTTCTTAATAGTTTATTTTAATTATCGATTAATAAATAATTATAATAGCGTGTAGAATTTCAATTTACATCAAATACCTACTTTTCAATTTCTATTTTATGAAAAAAAAGGTGTAAAATAAAACTACTGTTTAATGCAAAGCACATAATAATTTAAATTTCTTTTGAGTCCGACACATTTTGAGTATGTAGGTACCTATACTGTATTTATGTACTATATCGGGATTCTTAATGGTCACTTATTGTTAAATACAAAAAATAAATGATAATAAGTTTTAATAAATATAAGGTTCTAAATTTCTAAAATAATATTAAAATTTATTTTACTTGATTTTTTTTTTTAACTTTCGTTGTTACATTGAACCAAATACCACTGGTAGAATTAACAATAAGCATTAATCAATTTTTAACAAACGAATATTTGTTAAAATAATATAATTTTTATTATTTTATTGTATATATTGTTAAATTCATAAAAAAATGTGTTTACAATAACAAATTCATTTTGTAAATTTCACAAAATATATAAGTTATAATTTAATAAAAATAATTTCTAAAATTAATACAGATTTTATTATTATAATAACATATGTTATTAAATTGAAAAAATATTGTGTTTAAATTGACTATTTTGATTAACAAATGGGCGTTTGTTCTACGAAGAAGAAGAAAGAAAGATACACAAAATATTTATTAATTCGAATAAATTTGCATTCAATCAGACAATTTTACCCAAGACGGCGAGACATTGATAAAAGATATTGTTAAAACAATAGTACGTTTTGTTATTTTACTGTTAAATTAACATATATTTTATTTCGAAATCAACAAACATTTTATTGGATGTATACTAACAACCATATTATTAAATTAAGCTATATTTTTATTGAAATCACAGATATATTTGGTTCAGCGCAATTGTATAACCTATTATTTTATTTTTATCTAAAATAAATAAATACATTTTTTTTTTAAGGAAAATGGACAATGGACAATGGAGGAATTAAAAATAGATTTCATGCTTAAATGGTCTCACGGCGAAACGGCGACGGATAGTTGTTCTAGACCGATAAATATTATACAGTCAAAATTTGAAAATTTTATAATTTCACAATATTATATTATTTCAGTATATCCCCATTATCCAAATAAACATATTCCATTTTAGACAGATTACACACTTTGTTAAATTACAATTATTCAATTAATTATTAGTATACTATTTATATATGATATATGATACATTGAAACCTATATCTTATTTTATATATGCTTATATAAATTCAATATAATAGTTTATTTTATATATTTTATCGTAATAAATCACCAGATTCGGAAATGTCTGACAACTGAGTGATTTTTGCATAAAAGTTAAACATCCGTGGTTATACAATATAACCATGGATGGATAATATATTATATGCGTACACTTGCACACCTAAATGTAATTAAACTTTAATACATTTCTTAGGTGTGGATGTTATACTTCGAAAGTGAATATTCTGTTATTGTTGTGACTTGTGGTGTTGGTGATGTTCACGAGCAACCTCGAACACCATCTATAAGTTCCGATCCCTAAGCCATGCTCAAAGGAAATATTTTCTGAAATAATTAAAAATAATTAAAAAATAAATAAAAACGGCGCTCTGCGTGGACACAATTTCATACCTATAAATATAAAAAAAAATGTGCATTTAAAATCATATTTCTCCAAAAATAAAAATTCAAATAATATAAATCATAATGTTTTGTGTTATCTAAATGAATTTTTGAAAATAATTTGAAAGTAAAAGGCAAATTTTCAATTCTTTTTGACTTTTCGGGTATACCAAATCGGTAAATTTAGAGTTTGATCTATACCTTCTTAATGATCACAAATTGAGTAATATTTTTTTTTGATAGATCTAACTTAAATTAATCAAATGGTGTAAGTTTGAAGGTGTTTGTAAATTAAAAATGTTCAACATATCACATCAAAATGTATCTAAATGTCATTGTCTTTGGTTTCCGAATAAAATATTTCTAAATATTCAACCGATTAATTTCCACTAAACATTTTTTCAAAGTCATTATGCAAAGTATTTCGAATACTTCACAAAAAATATTCCAAATATTTTTAGAATATTTTTTCTGATCTATAAGTACAGAATTTCAATAATGAAAATATTAAGTACCTACTAATTATACTGTATAATGATTATTATTATTTAATTGAACTTAAACAATAAACAATGTGTGTTGAGGGGTTCTAATTTTTTTACATTTTTCAAGAGTGATACATTAGAGTGATATATCTACTATAAAAATAAAAATATACTAAAAAAAATGTCTTTTATATATATATAATTGGAATACATTAAGAGGACGCCGCACTAAACATTTTCAATATGGTAAAAACATGTTTAAGCAAAATAAATGAGATGGAATTTTAAAATAATTTTAGAGACAAAACACTTATTATATAATTGATAGAAAACAACATTTTGAAGATAATCTCATCGGCGTTTTTTCAAGTAATATGTTTAAAAAAAATTACAGTATCTTAAAATTGGGAAAAAATTTCATTTTTTACCTTCAATAACGAACTTAATATTTATAAAATTATAAAATATCAATGAGGTTATATCTGAAATGTGGTCATCTATAAATTTTAAAATAGGTACCTATTATAACTTTAAAATCGCTTTAAAAAAATTAAACGTAAACATTGATTTGCGTAAACGTATTCTTAAACAAATATCGTGAATACACCACAATAAAAATTAGTACTGACACAGGACTATTTTTTAATTACTTTTAAATGATATTAAAATATTTTTTGATTGTTAAATTTTTATTTTTTTTTTAAATATCTAAAAAAAAAATGCTTATACTATACAAAACGCCTTATAAATGGGGTATGCGACGTCTTCTTAAAAGTATTTTATTACTTGAAAAAAAAAGTTTAAAAAATATTCAAAGCACTATATTAAATACTAAAAAAAAGTGTTTAAAAAATACTTAGAATAATAATTAAAACACATTCGGAATACTATTCATAGTCTGCCTATATATTATAATATACAGTTTATTACAAATAATAATAATTATAATATGTATATTGTAGCAATAACTAATAGTATTGTGAACTTGTTATAGTTACTGAGATGTTACAGTGTATCATTTTAAAAATTGTGTTTATTATTTAATATAAATTAATTTGTTATAATTGTATAGGTATACGTAGATATTATTAATTATATAAAGGTATATAAGCTTAAACTATACATAATAGGAGCGTATAGTGCGTACCTATTATGTAATATTCAATATATTTAAAATTCAAAAATTCAAAAACTCAATATTCTTATAAAAATAAAAATAAATATATATTATAAAAATAGTATATGTATATTAGTTTTACTTATATATATATAGTATTATTATTTTCATTTTAATAGTTAATAATTATTAGTATAGGTACTGTGTAAAATATGTTTTAAGGGAGTACTTGAAAAGTATATTTTAAAGTGGCACATTTATTAAGAATTAAACATCCAAACGGAGTTATAAATTTAAGGTTTCGCACTCAAGCTAGTAGAATATAAAATACTGTCTATATCATATATATAATATCGAATACTTTTATATGAACTCGATTACTGTGTGGGTCCGTATTCGACTATTGGTCGTTTAGATTAATTTTATACTCATTTAAACAATATAATAGTATATTATATATATATAGGGTGAAGTTACTTAGTATTTCGAGGATGATGCACAATCTGCAGAAAACTTTTAAGGAACCCATCTCTATAACACCATCATCTTCCATCACAAGTCTTCTGAATATAGTTACATTTTCTTTAAAAAAAGGATTAAAAAATATTTAAAATTAAATAAATAATAACTGCTTGCTACTTGATCCACTTTAAATTGCACTCATACGACCCATATAGGGTTTTATCTATATATAATATAAGTTCGCTGAAACGTTCAACTCCCCCGGCTTACAGCTGAATGGTATAGGCGGATTTGGGGTCCAATATATAAATATATATGCCTATATAATATCTACTACGGTAAAGCTTGTTTTTTTAATGTACAAATATTTCGAGACCGCTGTAAGCTGTTAGCTGAGTGCCTGACCCTAAATCCTGTTATTTCCACAACTACAACGGGGAAAAAAATAAACGTATTATTCGCGTATATAAACGACTGCGGTTATAATTATATATATATATATATATATATACTATATATTTTAATCCACTACAGGGATGAATTGGACGGGAAGGCCATATATATCTACTAGAGAGAAAATCCCCGTGTGTTACTTAAATCATAATAATTTTTTTTCTCGTAGTCTAAAATTTGTTGTGAAAATTCGATATAAATCTATACCCAGTGACGTATTTTGAACTTTTTTTCTAGTGTCCGAAATGTATTGAAAACTAACAATTTAAATAACTTACATATTTTACTATCTATATAAAAACGCCTAGTGGGTAGATAAAATATCCAAAGCATCTATAATATAGATTCTATATATAGTGTGGACGGAGAATATACGAGGTCTGCGCACTCTCATTATTTTAGTAAATAACACTTTTTTGGAATATTTTATTCGAATATTGAATTTGTCGACATTTTTAGCTTTAAATGCACTTAATTTTTATATTTTCGGAACATCTTTTTAAACTATTTTGCATAATATGGGGAAAATGTTATCATTTATAGCATTTATTGCGTGAATAAAAATGAGTGACGAAATTTTTTTTTTCGACATTACAAATTTTTTATTTATATATTTTTCCGAATTTTTTCACAATAATGTTAAAAAACTGGACGGCAGAGAGTAGTTTTTATTTTTTAAAGATATTTATTGACATATTAAAAACATTTTAAGTATAAAACAAACTAAAGGATAATGAAAGTTGTAAACAAAATATAAAATATAAATTTTGTAGGCTTAAATTTTAACTGATAAATTTATTTTAAATTTTAAAGTAAATTGTTCCTTATAATTTGATAAGAGTACTATCACAACCTAATAATAATACAGTTCATCGATTTTTGATTACCAAAACTCCAACTACATTTATAAAGTCGTTGAAAATAGTAAATATATATACACTCACTATAAGAATATTTGTTTAAAAATGTTTTAATCGTTTAAAATGGTTTTTGTTATTTTTTAAATATGTTTATTTTCAACTTTGAGTAAAATATATACATATTGGGAAATTTTCAAGTGTTTTGAAACAATATTTTGGGAATTATGAAGAAATGATTAATTAAATTATTTTAGCCCGTTTTTCAAAATTTTTCGATAGTTCTTTTCTTGTGTGTTTATCGACAAATTGACAAATTAGGTACTTCCTAAAAGTATGATGCTAATAATATTTTCTAACAAAAAATGGGTAAACATGAAAAAATTGGATCATGACATCAAGTCACCATGTCCAAAAATTGCTTATAGAAAAATATAAAATAATAAATATCATCAAAAAACGAAGAAATATTTGGTCCTCTCAGAATCCAAAATGTAGTCATTATATTAGTTTTTAGAGCATATCATTGTTACTATCAGGGCTTAAAACCGGTAATCGGTTTTTATTTTTAAATCTAAGAAGCGGTATCGGTAACCGGTAACCGAAAATTATATTTTTGCGTTTTAAATTTACTGATAATCGTTGTATTTATTTGCATTATTTTTATTTATTTGCCATTATACCGGTAATTGTAACGGAACCGATAACACATGTTGAAACTAACAAAAAAAAAACCTCTAACCCTTTTCTAAGTTGCAAAAAAAAAAAATCATTATTTATATATTATTATTAATATTATTTGTTTTGTTTATCAAGCCTTCATAATTTTTACTCAGTATTTTTGTTTATAACAATTTAATCTTTATTTTATAGTATCTTATACCTATTATTATATAATATGACATTTAATTATTACAATTTAATAATTAGTACATATCTATATGTATCTATTATATATATATATATATATGTATATATAATATAATATATATAGATATATGTTCTTGGGTTGTCAGTCATCACTAATGATACTGTTTATAGCTGGTGTAATAAAATTAAATTTAAGATAGGTAACAAAAAATAAAAAAATAGACGTCAATTGTTAAACGTTATTGTTATTGTTTTCTACTTCCCGTCAATAATAATTGTTATATTATGCTATTCAATGTACTAAACGTGAAATATATAGATTAAACATCTGACCGACTTATTGGCGATTGGTAAAAAGCATGGACACTATTATTATTATTATATTATGTCTATGTTATACGATCGTGAAAAAGTCGTCGTTTACGACTATCATTTTATGATTATTATGAATTTTTTTATAAATGTGTTATTTTCGATCGCGATGAAGCTTATATTTCATGATTGCTTTGCTTCGTTATGATATTTTGCTTCAAGCTTTTATTGCTTTTTCCAGAGATTGGAAAGTTTTTGCTTGAGATTATTCAGAGGTTTGAAATGGGTTGAGTTTCTATTTTAAAATGTTTTAGTCAGTTTTGTTCGCAATAAGCGGTTTTTATAAAATAATTTTTTGAAGGATATTTTGTTTGGAATGTCTGAAATGTGTTGAAAGCTTGAGAGTACCATTCTTTGTGTTAATATAGTTTTGTTTAGGTTTAAGGCTTCTCTTAAAGTCTGAATTTTCTGTGATGTGCATATTGTTATATTTGAGACGAATAACCAGTCCAAACCCGTTACGTAACGTAATGTCTTTTACTGGATTGTCTCAAGTTTTGCTAAATTTTTTTTTTTACAAGTTAGCCGTCCACATTGGACATGCGTACATTAGTATCGGTCTAATGTAGATTTTATAGATGTAGAACTTCATTTTCATTGGCAATGGCCTGTGTTATTTGATGAACGCGTAGAAGGAAAATTTGGCACTCTCGGCTTTTTTGGTGGTATTCTTCATGTGAGAGGCGAACGTTAATTTATTGTCGATTTTTATACCCAAGTGCTTGACTTATTTTGACTAATTGATGTGGATGTTTCCAGATTTGATAGTTTTCAAGGTTTTTAACGATTTATTGCTGAACATAATCGCTGTGGTTTTTGCTATATTTATGGAAATCTTCTATTTATGGAACCACGGAATGGTTAAGTCAATTTGTGACTGTAGGATCTTGACCACAGCTCTATTCTTTCTGCTTGAAGAGTAAAAATCGTGTCGTCCGCGAAAAGGGCTATTTTTCACTTTAGGACTGTTGTTATATTATTAACGTAGACAATAAACAAATGTGGGGAGAGGCATTACCCATGTGGAATCCCCATTCGTGGATGTAGATCGCTCCTGGATGTAGATTTTGAGTCACCAATATTTACACAGAATCTTCTGTCCTCAAGTAAGGAACAAATGATATAGGTATACCAATTGGAGTAACACCTTCATCGCTAGTAATTTGAATGTCAGACCCTCATTCCATACCTCATCAAAAGCCTATTTAATATCTAAAAGTGTCTCTGCAATTTTGTGTCGTATGTTCATTTTGTAAGTATGTCTATAAATTTAACTGTATCGAAGTACTATGGTTAAGGGCGGAACTCGAACTACTCGGGCCTTAATTTTAGCATAATTTGAGTTTTCAGTCTTGAGAGCAGCAATTTTTCGTAGGCTTTTTCCTCTTTCTATAGTATCCAGTAGCGAAATTGGCCGGTGATTTGTTGGTATTTTGGGAACATTGCATATCTTAATGTCAGCAATTTTCTTTCGATTAGGAAAATGCTCCCGTTTCTTGTGTACCTATACCTATAATCATATTATAGATTATAGTACATCGTTTTGATGGGGCTGCTCACCGTTGCAGTATTTTATTGTTGGTGGGTGGGTCTCTTAGCTAGGTGCTTAAAAAATAAACCATAACTCATATCTCTATGTCTCTATCACTCGATTATTATTGTACTCTGTAGTGTACATATTATTATATTAACTAATTTAATATGGAACTATGCAATAACTAATAACTTACAAGTTACCTATTGGTAATGAGCATGCGTTATCAAACATTTTCGGATATAGTAAATAATAATGATTAATGAATTTGTAAATAATTACATTCATAGGCGTGATCAGACCTTAGTGGCAGTAGAAGAAGATTAAACCCCCTTCACAGAAAGAAAAAAAAATGATTATTGAATAAATTATCAAGCGATAAATAGGGTCATAACTATACTATAATCTATAAGGATATAAGTGGACTACGGCGCTACGCTCCTGAAATATGAATGGGAACGATCCAACTAATTTTGCACATTCTATAAAATAAACGCTATCGAACACGCATATTTATTTTAAAATGGGATTTCGTACACACGTTTAATATGTCGGAATTAGAGTAGAGTTCAATGGTAGTTGCTTAAATATGCGTGTAGTCCTCTCAAATGTAACGTGAAAATTAATGTTAAAACAAATTATCTCTCTTGGACACGGAAATTCCAGTACCTAAATATCCGATAATGTTATAATAATAATTATATTATATACATATACTATAATATATGGATACCGAGTGATGGTCGTTACTCGTTATATTAAATTGTTTGTATTTGTCGTCCCACCACCACTCGCCGGTACAAAATATTTTGGCGCCACTGAACATGCAATAATTATACATGTACCTAATGTGTTATCCGTAATAAATAGATAATAATCGTTCTTCGCAAAAAAAAACCCCGTCTAGTTTTTTAGTCTTCCAGTTTGCTAGTTTAAAAATGGTACCGTAATTTTTTGTAATATTATACAATTATTATTATTTATTATAATGTCATGCCTCGCTTTAACTACCCGTGAAACGTGGATCGTCCGCTCGCATGCATGCGTGTGTGTAATCGCGCGCTATACTCGTATAATATGTACCTAACCTAACCTACCTATATACGCGTATATCATATATGTATAATATGTGCACATGCACTCGTCTGCCTTTTCGCTGATACATCACGGTGCGTGCGAGTTTCATTTTATTATTATTATTATTATCATTATTATTATTATTATTATTATCATTATAACACCGCACATTATCCTATTTTGTGATATATATTTATATATGTATTATGTACACCTACTTTTGTATACATATATATATATACGACACGTCGTCATATAATATATATATATCGTGCCTATATATATAATATACCGCGCGTAATATCGCACACGTTTACTTACACCTATATAATATATAATAATATATTATATATATATATATACCTAATAGGTACTTACATCGATTTCGAATAATATACTGCAATATTATCTATGGTATATGTTACAGGTAATAATAATTCGCCGTGTACGATCCGTATGAGGGATAACGTTTTTTTTTTTATTTTTATTTTTTTTTTTGGCGAGTAGGGAGGGGGTCCTGAAAAACGCATTATTAATGTATGTACACCGGGCGTGTGCGTGCGGCGTGCGGTCATCACTTAAGTGTTTGTCGTCCGGCTGGGCGGATGGTAAAAAAAAGGTAATAAAGATACCACCGTCAACCGCTAGGGGTCAATTAATATAAATATGTATATATGTACAGGTACGTGTGTTGTATATATATTTATTATATAGTACACCTATATTCAGTGTCCGGATCTAGAGAATTTGTCGCCCGGCGCTTCCCTTTTTAAAATTTAAAATTTAAAATAAAGGGACGACGAAAAGTTTAAATATTTTTACATTTTGCGCCCCGTCATATTGGCGCCCGGGGCAAGTGCCTCGTTTCGCCCCCCTCCCCCCTAGATCCGGCACTGCCTATATTAATATATTATAACATTATGCTGCGTATATAATATACATATATAGTTATATTATCATCTACAAGTACCATATAGGGTAAGAATATAGGTATAAGAAAATGGGTACCTAGTTATACCTACTTATATAGTTAATTTTACTATATTATACCTACTAAAGTATACTTCCGTTTTTTAAATCCGAAATAAACAGCACAGTTATTTATGTGCTGTATATAATATGTCTGTATAATATTTATACACATATTATTATGTATAGATATTGTGTTGGTACATATTGTTAATATTTTGTGTTCATTATGCAGCTGTGCAGTTTGCACGCATCACGATACTATATATCATAATTAGTGATGTTACGGACCCAGATTTTTGAGGTCGAACCGAACCCGAACCGAACTTTTTAAAATTTTAACGAACCCGAACCGAACCGAACTTCCAATTTTTTATTCGAACCCGAACCGAACTGAACTATTCAATTAAAATATCGAACCCGAACCGAACTTCATAAAAAAAAAAAACAATACAATAATATAAATTACCATTTTTTATTAATTATGTATATTTGCATACAAATTTATTAAGTAGGTGCCTCTTAAACATAATTTTAAGTCTAAGTAAAGAAGGATTCCACATTTTTCCATTTCTTTTTTTTTCGAAAAATTAGTTTCAAATTTTTTTTCCTAGGTTCGATATTCGAACTGAACTATTTTGTGTTTAGTTCGGTTCGAATATTTCCAATTTTGAGTTCGATTTTCCTCGGGTTCGGTTCGGTTCGGTTCGAAAATCGAACAGTTCGTAACACCACTAATATATATATATATATATATATATATATACCATATTTAGTTATATTTACATATTCACTATATTGGTATACCAAAATATGTAAGTATGTACTTTATAGGCATGGAATAAAAAACAACAGGGGACTCCGACATTAAGAATAAAGAGCTATTTAATTTTTGGCCATTAAAAAACATAATTAAAAATAAACAATATATATATATATACATTTCTTAATAACATAATAATTTATAATTTTGAGTAGGTAGTATTCAATAAAAATAAATGTCGTTTTATATTTTATAATTATTTTAGATTATTTTTTGAAACCTACCTACTTATAATATATAATAAATATATATATTTTTATTATAATATAATATATATATAATAAATAAAATATCGTTTTTTCTTAAATACGCAATTATATATAGGTTAGTTTTTGGTACGCACTGAAGTCTGAAGATGACAACTTAGTTGTGTTAAAATACGTATGTACAAAATAAAATTGTATATTATTATGACTTTGGGTATATAATATTATAATAATATTATAAATAGTCACAAGTACTCATTATATATAATAATTGAATACGATTACAAAATGTTATCATATTATCATATTTGATTTTGTATTATATATTCTGCAGTAACATAGTTACTATTTATTCATTTATTTAATTACTCTAGGTAGTTTAGTTTCCCCGTAAATTTTAAATAACCAAATTTGGTATAAATCTTGTATAGAACCACAAAGTTCTTTTATAGTGTCATTTTAAATACTTTTTACACATAATAAATTAATAATTGTAAGACTTTGAATAAGTGGAACTCCCACTCTACCCTAAAAATATATATATAATTCTGGCTACGTCTCTGTAGATTTCCTTCAAGTTTTCGAGTTTTTATAGCATTGAATATAATACATTTTAAGTCATTGAAAATGATGGTGTAATCAAAATATGTAGGTCCGATTCGGTTGGACAATTTCGAAATTACAGGCTTTTAAATTTCCTAAATTCACCATTTATCTATTTATTTTATTTTCGTGATATAGGTTTTAATTTATTGATAACATATACATTGTGGCATTGCACATTTGACAATTGATATGAACAATGTAAGTTATATGCCCGATGTAGTATTTCACAACAAAACAAACTATCAAAAGATATTTTTAATTTAACTGTCCGTAATTCAAGTACCTACTCGCACGTATAATTCAAAATTCAATATTATTCGAACTACAAAGTATATTTTTCTTTTCATCAAACATTTCTAAATTTTAGTAATCTTAAGTTTGTCAAAATAGGTAGGTAGGGGAGAAAGGATGAGAAAAAACGAAAGTTAAGTTCAATTTCGATCATATTTTTCCTGTCTAAAATAATCCCCGATTTGTTGTGAAACACCACGACAGGTAAGAACAAGTATTAGAATAAGCAGGCCTATTGTGATTCGGATGGGGTAATTCCCCTCCCGGGCTCAAAGATATTAGGGGGTCCGGATTTTCGAGAAAAATGAAAATGCACTTCTACGAATGACAAAATTTACCCACGAATGACATTTTTTATTTGTGCCTATTTCCTGTTTTTGAACATAATTCTAATTTTTCAGGTTTTCAAAGTGATAAAATATAATAATCGGAGCAAGTAAAGAAAAAAAAGTTAATTCGTGTAAATTTCTAAAAATATTGAGGCCCCTCCTCCGGGCCCGGGTTTTCTACTGGAAATAATAAATTGATAACACGTGCACCTAATTAAATAACAAAAAATATTATGGTAGTTAACAATGGTATAATTGTTTGTGGTAATAAACCTCGATATTGAAGTAGTAGACTATCGTAGTAATTGATAGTCATAAAAAAGCCTCCTAACCCTGATGGTCGGGGAGAATGTGTTATTAATGATGTGTCTATAATAAACGGTATATTTGTGAACTCCAAAAGCCTGTAACATTAATTATAAGTCCGACCGATAAATTTTGATTACGTCATTCTAAGCAACTTGAACATCAGATTCCTACATACCATAAAAAAAATCAAAAACTTTAGGAGAATTTAAACTAGATTTATACTCAATTTGCAGTTTAGTTTTTTTTATTACTGACTAATCACAGATTACAATACTTATTCAGTCCATATTTACATATGAAGATATATTATCCGTATTTTTACAATGTCATAAGAATTTTTGTTAGAATTTCGGTAATCATAAATCCATAAACCACATTGTTTTCTTCGGTACTTTTTATAATTTATTATTAAACTAAAGAATATTCAACGCTCATTTAATAATTATATTTATTAAATTTTTTAATTAAAACATACAATTCAACCAAATTCATACTATTATAATATTTTAAAACTTTCGTTCTTTTGTATGTAGAATAGTATTATTACTATCGAATTATAATATTCTTAATTTGCTAATAAATATCTTTAAAAAATAAGGACGAATAGAAATTTCAATTGAACTATATAGGTACTTATTATAATAATAACTAAGAAGTATATATTATACTTATGTATGTGCCTTATAGTATACCTATCACTGACTATACATAATTGTATAATTAAAATTATACATAATACCAATAGGTATGGTTTTATTTACATAAAATTTGAATATTTATTATTTAAAAAAAAAAATTATTATTTTGAATTTTCAATTTAAAAGTTATTAAAAACCTTGTATAAAACTAATGATTTTTTTTATCAATGCTTAAAATAGGTATATAAACGTTTTCAACAAAATCAATCTTGTTGCTTAATATTTTAAATATGAAGGGCTTAAAATTATGTGTACCTACAAAGCTATATATTATATAGTACCTACATAAAACAAAGATTTTGTTGTTTGCTGCTTATGCGTTTTAACGTTATTTCTCGTTTAATTTGGATAGGTATTTTGCATATTTTTTCAGCAATTTCAAAAGTTTTGTAATATTTTATTTTGTTTGTAAATTGGAAAAAGCAGATCTGCATCTGAATAATAATATGTTTTATGCTAGTATTGATATGTGACCGTGTGGTAAAAAAAGGGCTATTCGCTAAATGATTTAGTGATTGATATTCATCCATGCTGAAGATATAGCTGAGATATATTTAAGAGGATTTGATTATTACAAGCAGGTATATAACAGTTACCTATTTAGTTACCACAGTTAGATATATATAGTTATCAGTTAACTAATATAAGTGAATAATTTTTTTTTTTGCTTATTTGCTGTTTTTTAAATCGATTTCTCAATTTTTGGGGGTAATGTACGCGAACATTTTTTTTTTTTTTGTTTATCTACATAATTTGTAAATTTTTGTAGTGTGGCTGATGGGTGGATGCAGGAACCATTTTAAGTGTGGGTGTGGGGGGGGGTTATACCGCTAGAAAGTAGTCTAGTCGGTAAAATAAAGTTCAGTCGTCAAAAACAGAAAGTTGATGATCTTTTTTTTTTTTTTTGCTCTTCTTCGGATGACCCCTGAGTGGGTGGGTAGTCATTAGGTCTATTTCGCCATACATATTATTTTGGACTTCGGCGCCACTGGATCTAGACTGTGATATACCTAGGTACCTAACTATAATACAAATAAACCTTTTCTTATTCTCATTTATTATTAACATTTTACTATTCAATATTAACATCCTAATAATACAATATAATATACATAAAATTTCCTTGTGATTTTAGCTGACTTTTTTAAACGAATACTCATTACCTACCCAGCAGTAATTCATTGTCAATTAATAATACGGTAATTATATTCTGTTATTATCAAAAAATTGTTTGCTTTTTTTTTTGTTAAAACATGGTAAAGAAGCGGGATGTCTCTTCTATTGCCCTCTGTTTACGTCACAAAATTTTAACGAGAAAACGAGTATTTTTCCGAGTGTTTGTTACCCACGGGTATGCATGGGTATAGAGTGTACGATACGTGACACAAACACGAGTGGTATGGCCCGACGGACAGACGGTTCGGCGGCGTAGCGTATTGTGTACATCATATATAACTCCATAACACACCCAAATTATACGCTCGAATTGTGTAATTTGTCAAAAGTCTCTTGAAAAAATGTTTGTCAAACTATAAATAATATATTTCAAAAATAAAAAGGTAGATACATCAGTGGTGTACTTATTACGGCGAATGAGGGATGCATTCCACCTTGGTTTTATTATATTTTAAGAATAATTACATTTTTATGCAAAAATGAAAAATTGATGGTAATTATATTCAAATTATTACCTGGTATTTGATTTTGATACAAAACCGATACCTAATAGATACAATTTTGGTCATTGCATGGCTTATACAAATATTAAATTGGTGGATTTTTATTTTTAACATCTAGACCTAAACATTTATAAAATGGGTTAAAAAAATATTTCAAAGATTAATTACTACCTACCTATATATTTCCAATAAATAATTACATGTGTAAAATTAGGTATCTATACTTCTGCTTGTATAAATTTGGGGGAAATGTAAACATAGTAAAAAATGAATAGATATATAAAATACTTAGTATTATAGTCATTAAAAGAAAGTTTTCTTTGAGGACCGTAACAAATTGTCTAAAAAAGTTATTGGTTAGTTTTCTGAATATAGTAGAACCTTGGTTAGTGTCCAAAAAAAAGCAATAATTCTGATAACATGTTGATTAATTAAGTATAGGTATACATAATACATATAATGCGTGTAGGTAACATAGACATCCAAATTTGTTTAACCCAAATATTAGATACATACAATTTTGGACAATATACATGGCTTATACAAATATTAAATTTTAATAATGATTTAACTTTTTTGTTAAAATGAACTCGCACTGAAACGAATATATTTTTAGGTATAATATATTTTGCTTAATAATAAACTGTACCTGGTTTTTTTAATGTACCTATCTAATATCTCCTGTGAGAACTTCTCAAAAAAAATTATTTTTATTAACTCAAGACAATATCGTGTAAACGGTAATATACCATTTACAGTTATTAAATGATAATACCTACATATTATTATGTATACGATTTTTATAGGTATATTTTAATTGTAATTCATATTATAATCTAAAAATGTCAACAACTTGTGGGGGCCTACTGCCTACACTAGTTATATACCTCTTATCTTTGTAAAGCTCTTTAATATATATAATCAAGTTTGTTAAAAAAAAAATGTTGGTGTTTCAAAAACTTTAATACTCGTTGGTATACAGTGTAATAGGTAGTATATAGTTATAGCCAGTGCTCGAATTGTGGAGGGGGGTGAGTGAGGGGACAAAGCTCCTAAAATAAAAAGCTCCTAAAAAATATTTGGACAGTTTCCTCACTAATTATATTTTACAGTATAAGAGTTATATATATATATATTAGAGTTATATTGTATTTTTTTAAAGCCTTATTTTTTAATAGCACCCTTTCTTCTTTTTTTCCAACTCGATCACTGGTTATAGCCATATATTACCTACCAGCTTTATGGAGAATACAGAATTTGTTATAGGTCATATGATTCTATAAAAATAATATGAATATACATTCAAATGAATAAGATTCATAGTATGCAATCTATCGAATGTCGGAAAAAGCGATCGCTACTGCTTGCAACTGCAGCTAAATGATTTATCATTATATCAATATGAATACCTATATTTATATACATACAGATTCCGTCTTAGGAAAATTACATTTTTTCCGTTTTTATTATCGATATTCAATAGGTACCATGTTCCGATAAGTGATAATGTCACACAAGGCAATTTTAACTTTCGTAATCAGTCACTGTTTAGGTAGGTACCTATAGCTATACTTACTTATTGATAATACAACCAGCGTAGGTACAAATGTAAAGTTTGTATTACTACTGTCTTAATATTAAAATTAAAATAATATAGAGACAAAAACAAATTTTTTTTCCTGGTTGACGGTTTTAAGTACAGTTCAAAAAAATAAAACTCTGAAGAAATATCGAACAATGTCATTTTGCCAAATATACTAAGAGAATAATATTATATTAAATCACCAGAAGAATATTGAAAATGCACTTAAGAGACAAATATTATGTAATAAATTAAAAATAACAGCTTAGTAAACGAAAAATATATTTAATTTAATATTTTGCATTTAAAAAGTTTAGAAACTAAGTAAGTAGTTTTCTACTTGCACAAAATGCATGTAAAATATTTTTAAAATACAAAAATTAGTAATAAAAATATTATAAAAAGCAAAAAAAAAAAAAATTAAAAAAACAGAAAAATTTAAAAAATTTACCTAAAGATCAAAATTGTCAAAAAAATGCAATATTTTCAAAATTGAATACTTTAATATATATTTCAAACTTTGTACTTTATCAATATTTTGCATAAACGAAAAAATTGTTTTAGATAGGTACATATAATCATTATTACTCACCTACTGGAATTGATTATTTTAATAATAAACTTGTATCTATACTTGTATTTCTCTGCAAGCAGGGATGTCCCGAAAAGATTTTTTTTGGGGGGGAGGGGGTAAATGTAAAAAAAAAATATAATACTTCTCTTCAAAATATAAAATAAGCAAAAAAAAAAGGTTATCAACTTTTTTCCCATTTTACCGACTACAATCCTTATAATTTATAGTTCGCCAACTTAAAATTCCCAAATACTTCATAAACGTGAATAAACCAAAAAAAACTTTTCTTCTTATTTGGTAGATATGCATTATTTTTTTTTATCTTATAGAAAGAAAAATACAATTGAAAATTACAAATACATACCTAAATGATTGATACTTATATTTATATCTATTCTATTTTTATATTAAAAAAACTAACTTGATACAAAGACATTGATTGTTAAATATTGTATTTAAATTTAAACTTTAAAGTGAATATCAAATATAAAAAAAATTGTAGGTACACCTACGTTGTATACGTTGTACGTATGTATAATATGCGTACCTAAAGTATAAAACGTTTTATACCCGTATATTATCATCCTTTCTTTTGAATATTATTATAATACCAAATTCTGTTATTCCATAATTTTACAATAATATGTCCAACTGCGAAAAAATAACTGAAAATATAGCTATTATAGCTGTAGACTATAGTGATGAGCAAAATTACATGAAATACAAAATGTACAAAATATTATTATTATTATTTTAATTATGTGGAAATTCATAAAAAAAAAAAATAGGTGCACTTCTTTCGTCGGGTGTAAGTAGAGGTAAAAGCACTTTACTTATTGGACAGGATACTCTTAATGAATGTATTAAAGTTGAAAGCAATAATAAATCATTGCATTCGATAAATCGATTCTAAGCGGAGCTTCGGTGGTAATTATACATAAATCTCGATTTGACAAAATTGTATTTTGGCTGTTTTTAAGTCATTTTTGGTAGTTTTACCTACCGTGTTTATCGAAAATGGCCAAAAATGACTATAATTTAAAAGTTTTAAGTACAAACTAGATAAAATTCACTATTGGAAAATAGGGTCATATGTACAGATCGATACATTCTACATCATGCTCCACTCAGAATCTAAAAGAGTCATGGGAGGAGATATGATACACTCAATTCCCTCGTGAGCACGCCTCCTGTTAAATCTGATCATGTGGTGAATGGTTTCATCTTTATATAAATATCACGTCAATAATGTAAATTACTAAAATACTACGTAATTATTTTTTGAAGAAACTAGTTAAGTACAATACCTATCCTATTGATTTTCCTAAATTGATTATACTCGACAATTTGATTGTTATTTTTATATCTTCAATATGATGTGACTTCTGTCTCCATCTATCTAGTGAGTAATATAGGAAATTTATACCTACCTACTAATCCAGTGGTTAAAGTGGAAAAAAATTAAAGAAGGGACTAAAGCTTATGCAAAAAAAACAGCGTACCTTGAACCGTGAAACCTTATTCAATTTTGATTTTAAATTTTTCGGACACTAAGAATCTCTAAAATAAGAACAGTAAAAAAAAACCAAATCGTCATAAAAATTATGCATAACTATTACATACACATAATACATTTGTGGTTTTTTCCGAAATAGTTTTCTTTATAATATAGATCTTGTAAACAATTTATAACTAAATACCATTTATTCAATTATTGTTTTATTTAATTTTTATATTATGTACCAAACAACAAATTCTATCTTTAGTTTCAAATATCTATTGATAGATACTATATACTCTAGCATTATAATATTATAAGTATAAAATTATATGAAAAAAAATCAAATTCAGTCTTAAAAAAACGCCATACTAACAATTTTTCAATGAAATACTTGGTTTAGTATTTTTCATTATTATCAACATACAAACATGTTAGAAATATGAATTATAGCTAATAACATTATCTAGCGAATGATGGACCCGATTTTTGATATTTTCATTTATACATGTTTTGTGAGTTGTTAAAATATAAATTTTCGATTTTTTGAAGAACTCATTAAACGTGTAATAATGAATATATCAAAAATCTGCTTCATCAGTTGCTAGAAAATATTGTTCTTTATAATTTATTTTTTATTTCATCTTTCTACAATATTCTCAAGTTGCTAAAAATGAAAAATGCCTAAACATATTTTTTTAACAAATATCTTAATTACACGACAATTAAAAATTATATTGATACAAGACTATATTTATAATACTCTAAAAATATAATCAAACATTTTTAAACTGATGGATTTTCATTTCTTTTTAAATTTCATAAAAATTACCTATACAAAACTCTTTAAAAATCAGTTATGTGGTGTCCTCTTAATAAATATACATTAACACCTAATTTTTGGTAAATATAGATAAAATATAATGTATTATTTTAAAATATACTTAATAATATTATGTAACTAATAAAATTATACGAATAATAAAAAAAAAAAAAAAAAATTAGTCTATATTAAAATAGACCTATTTTTGTCATTACGGTCATATTATAAAACCGTGGTTCATCATTCATTACCGTTTATACACCAAATATATATATATATTTTTTTACTTATATTGTATTTACGTACATGTCATTATTATGATTAAATTATTTTGACTAAAGGGGATGGCAAAATTAAGCTCACCATAGAGGGGGACGCAGTCCCCCTCCGCCCGCCACACTTTAACCACTGTCTACTACGCAAAACTAGAAATGTGGCGTCTAAATAAAAATTTGAATTGAAATACGGACTATTAGCAATTTTTAAAAAAATAACTATTATTTTCTGGGATATGAAAATATAATATTAGGTACTTTTGTAAAATATTGTTCAACAGAAAAGTTTTCGCTATTTTAGAAATGAAAAACTTAAAATGTTACAACTTCTGTGTTAAATAATAATTTACAAAAATAAAATGGGATTTTTCTAAAACATTTTCTCTTTTAAACAATTTATAAAATTTGTTTAACTCTAATTTTCATACATAGACTTTTTGTATTTTATGATGTTGCTATAATACCTATTGAATAGATGCAGGCAGCAAATGCAAGTATCACGTTCTCTTAAATGAAAATAAAAAAAAAATAAGAATATAATCTAGAAAATGGCAATTCCTTTTTGTAAAATATTATTTAAGTTACAACAATTTTCTATATTAAATATTTAGGTTTTTAATACTAAAATTATAACTTTTATGACAAAATCTATAACAATAATAATATGATAACCTACAGAATAATCTATATTAATCTCAAAATCTATAATTTTTATTAATAAATAGGTAGGTAGTAGGTACCTATAAAATAACCTAACATTGGTAAAACCATTATGAAAATGTTACTATGTTAATATACCTAGTACTAAAATACATAATACGTTGTATAAATTATAAATTACGAAAAATAACCATAAATGAACAGCAGAACATATTGTATTTTTTTTCATTTTTACATTATTTTTTCTTAAGTTAAAAAATGCTATTGAGAAAATTGAAAAATATAACCTCTCTAAACTACCAAGTAGAATCAATTCACTAAAATTAATACCCCAAAACGGATAGGTAGGTAGGTGTACATATGAAACATTTAGAGCACTCTTTTTAATAGAAATTTTGGATAGGCATAGACGTAAAAAAATAAAATGAATATAAAACACACGGTTGTAATATAATCAATACATTTCTCACTTAGTTTATTAAAAGCTAAAAGTCTTCGCTTATTGTTTATACTTATCACAATAGTGAACATTTGAATAGGTAATTACTATTAAAAAAAAAATCTTAGATCTACCACTATTCGGACCCAATAATAACGGTATTTTTCGTGGGGCGGGGGTGGATTGAGAAGGTTTATAAGGTACATCGTGCAGAAGAACTGATGTCTGTGTCCACATATTATAATATATATTTATTTGCAAATTAAAAATAACCTCTCTACCTACTTACCTAGTTATTATTATTTTTTTGATTTTAGTCTTGAATATTTTTAATGTTTTTTTTTTCTGATTTTTAGAGGATGTTTCAACCACCAAAACCCTCACCTGCGCTCGGCACTGCAGATATTACCGCGGAATAAAACAATGAAAATTAAAAAAAATAATTCTGCGGTTTTTTGGTAAAACATCAATTTTTTGGAATCCCGTCGATTGGAATTCAAGCCGTCATGTGCATTGCTCGTTAGTTGTTGCGCCTGAAGCATGGCGAGCGCGCGCGCACGCGTTTTGCACGCTCGTCGACTGCTGGCGGGCGAGCGGAGCGCTATAAGAGGGAATAATAAGAAATTAAAAAGAAGCGACAAGCGTTCCGTATCATTTTCCAATTGGCGCTCGTTCGTCGCGACAGTTACCGCAGAGCAGCCGACCGCCGACGTCGCTATAGTAGCACTCGCAGCCGCGCCGCCTTAATATCTCGTCGTCGCAATCCGGTAACCTTTTCATTAATTATTTTACAAAAAATAATAATAAAAAGTACCTATCTACCTAACTATTTCGTGTACCTACGCTTATATAAACAATCATTGGACAATATTCGTGTCGAATTACATACGCAATATAGGTAATTATTTTTTTTCAATCGTTCGAATTAATTACCTACCTATTAAATACCGTAGGTATTACCTACCTATACTTTAAGAAAAAAAAACTCGACTACATTTTTTTCGTACACCGTCGTAAATACACACGTTCAATAATTAATATACACGTATATTATTTGCTATTTTTGTACGTTGTACGTATTATATTATTATTTATACCCGCGGACGTACGTCATAGTAGTCCAAGTAGGTACCTATCTAAAATAATAGCTGATATTATATGGTGCCTACCTACCAACCGACTCAATTTGTACCTAGATCTAATTATTTTCGTTATTATTATAGTTACCTATTAAACATAATAAATTTTGACGACATTTTTAAAACATAATACGATTAAATTTTAAATTTTTAAATAGTTTTTTTTTTTTTTTTTAAATTTTTTCGGTTTTTTTTTCTCGGTCAAACAGCTACCGCAAACATGCGTGCATAATAGTCGACTGCCAGAAGTTGCCGCCGCCGCCGCCGTCGCCGCCGCATCGTCGCCACCTCCAAAGCACCAATACCCACCTCCACGCCACTGCTACCAGTAAATACCACCACTTCTGCCACTAACGCCTTGCTGATAACGACTCGTGGTTCTCACATGACCGCGATGACATAATAATATTATCAGTCGTGTTCGTCGAGCAGTTTGCCGCTGCGTTTTTTTTTTTTTTTCAAAATCTTTCTTTTTTTTTTTAATTTTTTTTTTCTTTTATTTAGTTGTAAGTCTTATTTTTTTTTCTACATCGTTTATCCCCTTCCTATTATTTCCCTGTAGCTCGAACATACACCGGTTGTGACATTGTCGATCGTTGTTGTGTTCTTTGATCTATTTTTTTTTTTTTTGTCCCCTGGTCAGTCGTCCGAGACTAGTGGAGTTACGCGTGTATGTAATATTCATATAATAATATTTACAAAGTACCGATAAATTAAAATACTAATAATCATGCAACCATCGTCGTTATCGTCCGTGTCCACGCCGTCCACTCAATTCAGTTCCTACAACTATGCATCCCTTCATCTATAGTAATCGTACCGAGAACGTTTTTCTCGCAACTTGAACGTCATAACACTTCAAAAACCCACTCGCTCTTCCAGTAACTAGCTGCACCCTTCAACTCGACCTCTACACATTCGTCTGTCATGGCATCAACAACCAACTCCGTCCCTTACGGGGTACAGATTCTGCAGAAGTTTTCAGACAAATGTCCCAACTTAATGCTCAATGTCAACCGTACTAGTTTGTGAGTATATAATATTATTATTAACCTAAATCCTGTATTGTCTACTTATAATAATTTATTGTACCTACTATATAAATAGGAAAAGCAACCAGAGTATTGTAATTGCATTATATTAAGTATGTCCTACAGGCCTATAGGTAGTTATGTTTTAGATAATATTTTGACAAATTGATTGCGTACAATTAATAATTTATTTTAAAATGTAATATCAAATAAGGAAGTACTTGCCTAGTTAATACATAGTACCTACATTTTTTATTATTATTTTTTTTTTTTTTATCTTTATTATCAATTATTATAAAAATCTGTAGGTGGACATGTATTGTAACATCTATTGCAGTGCATTTAATTCTTCTTTTGTTCTCTAATTTAAAGTTACGTACTAAATGTAATGTAATTTTAAATTGTTATTTTCATGAATTTCGGTATGTTAATTGTAGTCCACTTTGTTATATAAAATTCTTTTGGAAACCAATTATTAAGTAAGTAGATATACCTACCTACCTATTTATATAAATTAATGTACACATACCTATTTAGTGATTAATCATGAGAATTTTGTAATTTCCTATATTTAATAATCATTTATGTAGGTACCTATATAGTTAGGTACTAGATATATACAAGAGTATATACATTATCTTAAATCCTTTTTTTTATCTATCAATCGCGGGACCCAGGGAAGAAATTCCTTTACTTTGCTTTCCCGCTGGGCCGCTTTAATTTATTTAAACAACATAACATATAACATTTGCTACTATTAGTATTACTTCTAATTAATATTACTATTTTGTAACTTTTTAATGTTTTGTTAGTATTGAATGATTAAATTGAACAAGTAAAACAATTTAAGTACCTACCATATTATCTAGCTATTAGTGTGGTTATAGAATATTTTTATCTCAAATTCTTAAATTAAATTAGGTAGGTAGGTAGATATGTCAGCAATTTTTTATTTTTTATTTGACTAGGTACCTATACTTCATTCTGATTTTAAACTAATAGAAATAAAACTATACAGAAAATTATAGGTAACGAAAGTCCTTATTTCTTTGATTTAGGTAAAGTAATGTTTTTAAATTAATTTTTGGTTATACATAGATATATATATATTTTAGGTATTAAATCTACTCACGACAATGGATCTTAATATTTTAAATTTTCATCATTATACCCCTCTATATTTTAAAATAAAAAAACAAAACAATAAGTATTATAATAATTATTAAATACCTATTATACCTTTATATATATTATATTATTATACCTATTAAATAGTTACCTATAATTATTGTAATAGGTAAAGTTAATACTTTCATTTTATTTAAATTTATTTAAAAAATTATCCAGTATGTATAATCATATAGTGCATTAAACATTGCATATTTGTTATAAAATCCACCATACAGGGTAGGCACAGTGGATTTATTGCACATTAATTGTGTACTGTCAGTCTTATATGAGTAGATATGTATATTTAACATATATAAATATCAAGTGTAATATACGTTTAAGAATAATGGTGAAAAATAAAATAACTTTTGAAAAAGTTGCAAAAATAAAAACTGTAATACGTATACCTAATGTATTATATATAATAATAAATTATTATTCAATAACATAATATTTGAACCATGTAAAATAAACACATGTACCTATTTTTTAGAGCATGTAATAATTGTAAAAAATGTTATATATATATTTATATATTTACCTGTTGATTATTATACAATTATTAAACGTTCTGAAGAGTACAAGTTTATAGTTTATATTTTAATATGATATACATTATGTAATAAATATTTAATATACCAACAATTGAAATATACAGCAGTTGCACATTAAAAAGTGCCTAGTCAAGTCGGTGGTGGCTGGTTTCCACCTCATTACCTTGCTATAGTCAAACTTCGCAACATTAGTATACAGAGCGCTAATATTTATTGACTATTGTCATACATGTATACGGTATACCACATAATTTTGGATAACGCTATATAATTCAAATATGTGTCTTCGTCTACCACCAAGGCTCTTTCTTAATGTGCATAGACTATACATACATTGTGTACTTTTTGTTTATCCATAATAATGCACATTGTATACCTATTTATAAATATATACCTAATATAAATAGGTACATGTTTCCAAAGTGTATTTCTGAGTAGAAATTGTATTTTAGAATCTAGTGTTAGGACGTGTCCTACTATCATGATAGACCAGTAGTTATTTAGATAGGATTTCAATGTCAAATAGTGTCATTAATTTATTTTGTAGTTCCAAGTATGAACAAATACAAAACTATCTTATGTTCAAAAAGTGTTAAAGTGTGAGATAGAATCACAAAATAACACAAACAAATTAAATCCAAACTATGGTTATAGATCCTCTTTCAGTAAAAAAAATATAATTAAAATTTGTTGACCTTACAAGTCGTGATTTTCCCACAAAAAATAATTTTATATGTACCTATAATGATTACGACGGCACTTATCCCCTTAGGGCAATTTTATAATAATAATTAACATTCAACTACTTTTACAGCTTTACCATTGTATTAGCCGTGATCTTTTATGATTACTTAAATAAAGTAGAACCTATTATGTAAATATAATACCTATGTAAATATTATTGCTATAATTTGATAATACATATCAATAACTGCATTTTTTTAAATGTTATATACCCATATTTGATTTAAGAGCATATAAAATGCATTATTCGATTCATACTAGGATTATAACTGTTTATTTATTAAGGCAATTCTATAATAAAATTCAACTACCTTCACGGCGTTACCATATTGTTAGCCGTGGTCTTTTATGACTACTAAAATAAAGTAGAGCAATTACAATGTTAGATTTGTGTTAGATTTTAAGGTCACAACTTTTACAAATACAAATGTGTGCCCTTATTCCAGTTTTTTAATAATATATAATAATAATATCTATGTATTTTTAAATAATAACTGAAAAATCATGTTCTACTAATATAGCTTATAACTATTAGGATATTATATAATAAACTTGATTAAATTATTGGTATTTTAGAGATAATAAAATTCTGGTTTCAATAATTTAGGTAGGTATATACGTAGATAATAATTATAAATATGAATTGGAAGTTATCAAGAGTTTATATATTTTTAATATTTTTCTATATGCTTTCAATTTATAGAATAGTGATAATGTAAAAATTAAAATTAAAAATGCATATTCTTTCATCTTTAGAAAAAAGTGTATATTTCTTAATTTTCATATACTTTTTTTATGCATATTAAATATTTTACACCTAACAAAATATTTATATTTTTCTTTTATACCTACATATTATATATTAAACATTTTTTCAATAAATCAAAAAATCAAAAATATAATATTCAATAATATATTTTTATAGTCATTTTCAACCTTGTTTTCAACTATTAATTTAACGATGCATATTTTATAATCTTTATCAACTCAATACACCATAAATCATAATATTATCTTCTGTATAAAGTGCTTAAATGCTGTTGATGCCTACATTTTTGTTTGCATATTTTAGATTTATTTTGTACATAATTATTCTACTTTCAAGCCTTAATTATAAATTATAATTTATGCTGCAGGCACTTATTATTTTAATCAAAATTACATTTACATATTGAATAGATGATGCATTTTATTAATATAGTTTTTTTCTATAGTAGCTTTATATATATATATATATTTGGTAGGTTACAAATTTTCTGCTAGAAATAAATTGCTAGGTGCATATTAATTAAAATATTAATAATATTAGCTATTACATCATTTATTTCCATACATGTTTTACTTAGTTTCATAGTATTGAGTATTTTATTAGTATGAATAAAAACGCAAACATAAAAATATAATATACTAATTTATTAGTCTTTTATTCTTAATGTCGCAAATCGTAATAATAATGCAAATATAAAATATTCAGTAATCGAATGATGACAATCCCTACGGCTTATGTTATTTGATACTTATGTATATAATACTGAAATGCTGAATATGCAACACATAGAATGTTTTTTAATAATTAGAGTGGTAATTGAATAATCTTTATTCAGTTAAGTATACCTATATATTTTTTATATTTTTACTAATCTTAAGACATCAAATGCATTTATGAACATTTTTATACATTTTAAAATTTGTATTTACCTATTATTACAATGTTATCTTTAACAACACATTTAATATTAAAATCGCCTACCTACCTATTCAATATTTTGTTATATTTATTTATATACTAAATTACATCTCAAAAGGCTAAAATACAATAATTGTACTAAAATACAATGATTTGAATTAATTAAATATTGTCGTCTGAGAATGAAAAGGTTCTATGTAAATATAACAAATTATTCAGGAGAGCATTTTAAAGTTGAAAATGGATATTCATTTTGCTTGAATTAGAACTCTAATATATTCTATATCTTAATCAATAATTATTGTATTAAAAAAAGTATTAGATGTGGAAAAAAATTTAAAAATCGTTCTATGTAAAAAAAAAAGTGATTTTTTGAAAAAAAATTGATTTGGAACTTTTCATTTTCACATGCTGATATTTAAATAGTCTATTTTCAACATAATTACATCATTATCATATTAGTTCTTATTTTCATTTAATTATATTATGTATTAGGAAAAGTAAAGTTTTATATTTTTTTATTTCATTATGGCTTTGATTTCAATGCCCATTTTTAAATATTAGTCCATTGTATATCATAAATATAAAATAAAATTGTACACATTTTGTAAAACTAAAGTTTGTTTTTAGATATTATTGTACACTTGCCTACTTACATTAAATATACTACCTATTAATTATTATATTATTTATATATTTATTATGTTATATAATTTGTTTTAGGTATAAATATAGTGTTCTTATTTTGACATTCATCACATATGTGGCTTACCATGCATCTCGAAAACCTATTAGTGTTGTTAAAAATGTATTGTATCAAAACTGTTCTATCGCCACAAATATTCCTGTTAACAACACAGATCCTAATTGGTGTAATTGGGAACCATTTAGTAAGTTTTATTATAGTTTATAAAAAGAAAATCAATTTAAAATAATTTATAAATAAACTGTTATTATTATACATTTAATTTACCACAGTAACTTATTATAGTAAATTAATGTATTGATTTATATGTATGTTAAGTACCTTTCTTATACTTGATTTAATTTATTTTGAAATTAGTAACAATAATATTTTTAGAACTAGTTTTCAATAATAAATTAAATAATTTAATAGAGAATTTAGTTAGTAACTTACATGTTTTAATAATACAACAATAATATTATAAAATAATTTTACAGATGCTGAAAATCATAGTGCTTTGTTTGGAACATTGGATTCGGCATTTCTTTTTTCTTATGCTATAGCAATGTTTTTTAGGTAAATATTAACTTTTTGATTATATAACAATAATATATAGTATTTGTATTATTATATCTTCTATATTTATAGTTGAGTATATTACAGTTTTAACTAATGTAAATAATTGTATGATTAAAGTATTTAAGGTATTAATTTTTGAATTTCATTGTGTGAACAATGAACATATATAATCCTAATACTTATAATCCATCATTACTATTATGAGTTATGACGTAGTTACTTACTTAATGTTACCTAATTACTTTATGAGTAGAGTGTACATAATATATGTACTTACAAATGTAGACCCCTATTTAATGTATATAGTCATTTATTTACTAAGTAAATGGCATAATGATTATGAAATATAATTTTTTACAAATAAATTTGATTAAACCAATTATTTTTTAATTCTATATAAAAAAATTACCTTAACCCTTTGACTGCTGAATTAATTTTCTCTTAAAGTATGTGCTGTGCTAAATTAATTTTTAATTTTTTAATAATTTTAAATTTCTCATTTAAAAATGCTTAATAAACATAAATTGAGAAAAAAAATTTTGACCAAGTTATCCATTTTTTTGTTTTTACGTACCAGTGATTTTCAAATCTTATGCATATTCATATAATCCGAACACAACAACAAAATATTTAAAAAAAAAAGTGTAAAAATCACATTATCACAACTTACAATTAAAAACATTACCGTTAAAACCATGATGTTAAAATAACATAAATCTATTACCTTGCCAGGATGTAATATCATAATTTTGTTTTGGTGACCACTGGAAATGACAAAATATATATTTACTTGTAACGACTTTGGAATTTAATGAAATTGAATTTTTTTCCCCGTTGATTTGTTATTTTCTTCTCTAGAGAGCGTTGCATATTTCGTTTATGTAGCAATTAGACCTAATTTTATAATGGAGCAAAAGCAACAGTAGTACACCCGAGAAACAAACTGCTGTTGCATATACGTAATAGTAGCACTCAAAGGATTAAATATTCTAGTTAGCTTTTACTGGTTACTATTTATTCATATAAGATATGATTATTTATCATTTTACACTAGTGTTAATGTAATGTTAATTAATTGTAATATAAATGATCTGATGTATATTGATATGGGTGATTAATTTAAAATACAATCCAGAAAGAAAATCAAGGAAGATACAATTCATATAAAAAATTGCTCCAATTCATAATAAATGTTGAAACTGACCATCCTTCAACATCCAAAAATGTACTAGTTCTCCAGGTAATATAGCAACAAAATGCCTCTTCTTCAAATTATTTAGAATTGAATTTGGCATTAATTTATAAAACATAACTTTTATTGGGTAATACTTATCAGGATACTTGGCCTCACATCTTTTCAAATTCATTTTTCAATAATTGAAATTATTACTTATATAATATTGTATAATTATAAGCTTTATCATGGTTATTTACTCAGGTTAGACCTCATGCTATACCATCTAATCATTAATCTATTCTGTGATACCATCATATATTAGGACATGTTTATATGGTTTGTTCATAAACTAACAGTACTAGTTGTATATTCCCTGGTTATTTATCCATAGAAACATAGATAATGTTATTTTAAATACTTTTTTAAAATATTTTATTCCTAGAAAATAATTATTTTTAAGATTAAATCATATTTTTAAGAGAATTTATTATTTATCCTATGGACTTCAATGTAATTTTTGCACACAGAATTAAATTTGATTAGATTACCTCAAACATCCATTGATGACATATTTATATTTGATTAAATATTAATTTAATTAAGCAGTACCTATTTAATATTGTGCGTATTAATATTTTCTTTTAATTTCCATTCCCACATCCTACCATTGAATGTTTTATGATGAAAATTTGCATCATATAACAAGTAGTTTCATATTATTTATATATTTGTAAACGATTAAACTTTGAAAATCTATTTTTCTATATCTATTATTTATCTATTGTATCTATTGAAAATTGCGTACCATTGTTAAAAGAACATAAAATAATATACTATATATATATATATACATATATATTATAATATATAATATATTATAATATAATATAATAATTCACACATGATTTGCATCTATATTTAAAACTTCTATACCTATCCATAATTGACATGTCATACAATATTATGTTCTGTAATAATATTGTCTAAATATTTTTAAATGACAAAAGTGTAACACGCTTATCCCCTATCACATGTAGGTACCTATATAATGATGAATATTTAGTAGTTACCTCATGCCATCGATAAACTTCCGACACAACCACCGTTCTCTTCCTACCCTATTGAGTACAAATGTGTAATCGCTTCCCGTCCTACTCGTTATAACTATCTATAATGAGGTACCCCACCACTAACAGCTTACTGTTTCTCATTTGTCCTATAATGAGATAGATACCGCATGTTTGATGGCAGTCGTTGACAACAGTGCTCTATAGTGGTAGACGGCTATTAACCAGTATTACCAATATTTTGTACAGCACCGCTTATCTGTATAGTTCTAAAATCAATGGTAACTTGGATAAATGTCTTTTTCATATCACTTGTAATCACATCCGCCCACCTTATTTTTGGTCTTCCTATGGTGATAGGGTGTTCCTTCTATTAACATACATTGCTTTTATTAATCTTACTTCCTCAGTCTCTCCTCCTTAATACACGCCTTCTTAACCTATTCTTCCTCATTTTGTCAACTATCGAAGCTATTCCTATACTACCTCTTATATATTCAATCCTTATTTAGCCCTCTCTAGTCACTACTCATTCACCTTAACATTCTCATCTCTGTTACATTCATTCTCTGTTCTATCTTCCTATCTACCGCCCAACATTCTGTTTCATACCTGAGTAGATAACCGTGTTAATTAATGAGAACTAGTTATTTGCTATTAAATAGAATAGTATTAGTCTCAACACAATAAACACTATTATTCACTATGGAGCAGATAACTAAAAAGTATATAGTATCAAGCTTGCTACACACCGGATCGGAACGGAAAAATTAATTTAATATAATTTTAAATGAGGCCCTACATACTAGATTGGATTAGATATATCACATCTGAACAGAATGGAAATGTCTAAAATTGATCAACGAGCATATTTTGATGGATTCCGAACCGTTGCACAGGCGCAATAGCATATTATACAACTCATAAACGTAGATGAAATAACGTTGTGGTCCACATGCTAGCTGGCACTTTTTGTTTGTAACTAATATTAAAACAAATATTCCATTTAATTATTAAATAATATATGGAATTCAACTTCCTTTTACCTTGTTCAAGTATTATATATAGGGGAGGGAGGGTCTGTTGTGTTCTAAAAAGGTGATAAGGGGGGGGGGGTTAGAACCATGCTGACGTAAGGAGTAATAAAAAAAAAATCAAAATATGTAACAAAAGTTTTCATTTATTTTTAATTAAATCATATAAAATTCGGCAATTCCTTTTATTATTATTAAATAGAGTGTGGTTGTTGGATATATGCCGACATAATAAAGTAAGGAGTCTGATAATTATTGATAAGGGGAGGGGGTCTAAAAAACCAAAAATATGTTGATGTAAATACTTACCCCCCCCCCTTGCCATATTATGGGCCCACTGTCTTTTATTCTTATAGATTCTTCTTCCTCCGCTTCCACTAATAATAATATCTTTGTCACTACTCGTATCACTCATCGTGCATAAGTATTTGTAACCACCAACTACTATCTCGGGTAACGATAATATTCAAATAAATTAAAAACTTGTTTCCGTTCCGACACAGTGTGCAGATAAAAATATTTTCCGATTGTGTGTTCCGATGTGTTCTGATCCAATGTGCAGTAAGCAAGCGTTTCTTGTTGTGAATGTGTTTCTTCACCTTTATCACTACCAACTAATCTAGCGAGTTTTAGGTTTCTAATATGCTATGATTAATTTTTAAAGATGTGTAAATTTTGAGTTTGTTCACTACTATTAGATACACATATATAATATATGGTTAGAACATTTTAACTACTATTGTACAAGCCGTGCTTAATTTATCTTTATTGAGGCTTTGGTCTTGTAATCGTAATATAAATAGTTATTTAAATTTGTGTAGATTTATACTAAAAATATGGATTTTAGGTTTTAAAAATATCAACATAATCAAATCATATAAGGCGTGGCTATTTAAAAAACCGGATTTCTGTAATATATGTAGTTGTTTTCATAATACCATAATTTAACAGTGCTCCCCTTCTTTTTAAAAACTCTTTACCCTTATCTACACATTGCTGTATACAGGTCTTCCATTGTTCAAAGCAATGCTATCAATCATAAGGTGTCATGCCTTTTAGTTGATCCTGCACTTTTGTCTTCACCTTTTTCACAATGCTAATATGAGATCCTCTCAATGCAGTTTTCACTTTTGGGAATAGATAAAAGTTGCAAGGAGCTGAATCTAATAAATATGGAATACTTGAGCACTGGAATGCGTTTATCAGCCAAAAATTGATTAACGGCAAAAGTGTTGTGAGTTGGCGCATTGTTTTAATGGAGAATTCCTGCATTATTTTTTACAATTCTGGTTTTTATTCCTCACTCGTAAGCTTATTTAGAATCTCAATATAATAATTTTTAATTTATCGTTTAACCTTCATGTACCCATTCAATCATTATTATACCCCTAATTTAGAAGAAAATAATAAGCATTGCCTTTAATTTGGGCTTGCTCTTTTGAGCTTTTTTTATTCTCATCATAAATTGATTGTCATTTTTTTTCGAGATCATATTGAAAAATCCATGTTTTACCACATGTAATGACATTTTTCAATAAATTTGGTTGCTCATTTAACCGCTGTTAAGAACAAATGTTCCTTCAGTCGTCTTTTTGATCCTGAATGATATTTTTGGATACCATTTTTGCACACGTTTTTTTTTATATACAAATTGTCAAATTAATTCTTTATCAATACTACTATATTTTTGCAATCGTTCATATTCTAAGTCCTCGGCCATTATCTACAATTTTGTTAACATTCTCAATGTTTTCGTTAGTTTTTAATGTCCTAGGGCGATTGGATCTTTGTAATTTCCCACTTCTCCCCGCTATTCACTAAATATATTTTAATATTTTAAATTTTTTGACTACCTATATTTTAACTATTTAACATAAATACAATTTATTTACATATAAAATTTTTGTATAAAAATAGTGATATATTATAATATATCAGAATCTTGGTACAATCTGTTATTTTGTTCATATAATTCTTAAATCTGTTATATAGTTATAATATAAACAATTAATTATTTTATTTAATTCAATTCTATTAAATTTAAGTTAAGAATATGTAATAAAATATTTTTATTATTAATAATTAAATATAAATTTAAATTAATTTAATACCTTAAAATAAACGGTAAAGAAAAAATAAATCAATTTAAAAATATGTAACAAAATTAAACACCTCCTTTCTATCTTAACATGTTCAATGCAGGTGATGTCTATACTTTGTCATTAAATGTTGAGTGTGTCTAGCTAATGATGATGGGTATTCATCAAATGGTATATGTATTTTTAAAGTATTCTTAAATATCTTGAATAATAGTTGATGGTGTGTTTCATACCATTTTTAATACCATTAAACGTGTTAAAAAAATATATCATAGTAAACCACCAAATATAAAAGTTGAGTTTACATTAATATAATTCATAGTTTAAAATTTATTCTGATTAGTTTTGTTAACATTGTATAGTATATGTTAATCTATTAAAATAATGATTTTTTTATATATATAGTGGTTTAATTGCGGAACGTGTTAATGTGCGGATTTTCCTTACCATTGGAATGCTATTATCTGGTACAGCCTGCTCAATGTTTGGATTGGCTCATTATTACAATATACATTCCATGTGGTATTTAATTGCAGTTCAGGTATGTTTTGATTACAATTTTATTAAGTTATTAGATTTGAATAATTATTGATATTTTATCTTGTAATTTTTTACCTTTGAAATTATATAGAGTAATTTATAATTTATTGAGTTTAATATTTCAGATATTTGGTGGTATCTCGCAAACTACTGGATGGCCAGGAGTTGTGACTGCAATGGGAAATTGGTTTGGCAAGGGAAATAGAGGTAAAATTCAGATGAATTTCAATTATAAAAATAATAATTATTAAAATTATTAAAATAAAATTTCTCCAAAAATATATTCTTGTTATTTCTTAATGAATTAAATTTTTAATTGTATTTTAGGTTTTATATTTGGTATTTGGAATTCTCACACATCAATCGGAAATATCGTAGGTACTTTACTGGCCAGTTGGTTCGTTGAAACTAATTGGGGCTTATCGTTTATTGTCCCTGGAATATTCATAATTTCAACGGGAATTCTGAATTTTTTGTTTCTTGTTGTCCATCCATCTGATATAAACAATGATTCAAATTTGAATGAAAAAGTCCAGAATGGTGGCCGCAAGGTAAGATTATTGTTTTATGATTTCAAGTTAATTTGTTAAACATTTATATTATTTTTATCTTTATTTTTAGATACAATGTACAATTTTTATACTATTTTGTAACTTAATATATTATTATATATCATTTATTTTATGATATACTTAAAAAAAAACAATACCTACCATATATAATAATTAATATATTTAAATAATATTGTAATTTGACGTTTCACTTAAAAAATATTGGCTGTAAAATGTATTAAAAGATTCTCGTATTTATAGAATTGCATAACTTACTAAATACATAGTATCATTCATTTTCGTTTGATGAGTAAGATCTTTTATAGCTTATGCTTAAGTCATTTTTGTTATGCTTATATCCAAATTGAAATAATTTGAAGATTTCTATTCATAAATTTTATGTGTCAATTATAAAAAAATTCAACATTTAAATCCTATTAGAGTATGAAATACATATTTATTTTTAGAATTCAAATGTGAACACTGAATTTTAATATTACTATTAACTTATTGAGATTGTTATAATATTTTCATTTCACTAGAAATGAAATAAATGTATACAAAATAATAATCAGCTTTAGTTTTAAGGTTGAATCAAAATTAATAGTTATTACTAATAATAAAATATTCTTAAAATAAGTATATAATTTTTATCAATTACGCATTATTAGTTTTGTATAACACTGTTTTATTGGAACTATAAAAATTATTATTAATAATAATAAAAACAAACTGTAGCCATTATTTAAAGACATTATCACAGACAATTGGATACCCAATGTATTATACTAATTTCTTATAATGTAGTAATTATTAAAATTATATACTCTTATTTAAGTAGGTATGTTAATTTTGTGAACATATAACACCTTATAACTATTTTTGTCACAACAGTTGTAGCACCTGGTGTTTATTTTAAAACTGCTCACATTATTATGTAATGTAAATATTATAACAGTGACATTTTATTTTTACTAATATAATGTCATATCCTATAATAATTACAATACATACAACTTATTTAACATTTTTTATCTTATAAATACTGACATTTCTTAATGCTTTGTTTGGGCTTTGTTTTTGTCTTATTACAACATGGTTAGGCATTAGAAAGAAATGGAGTACGAAGACAATCTCCTCGTTGTGATTATAACATCCCAGAAGAAACTGAAATTTTGAAGGGCAGTTCAGAAGAGGTATGTTAGTGTATTGCTTTAATTTTGGGTTTGTGCTGTGGATATTAATGGGTTTCTTCCTGTTTAAGATGTTGTATCAAATTTTCACTTTTATAATTAAGTGCATGGTGTATTAACTTATACATATTTTATACAGTGTATAAAAGTCATTTTATAAATTGCCTACTGTTGCTTAAATGGAAATCATATTTATTTTATTATTTTATTTTGTATAATTTATAATTATTAATATTATTTGATATAATTTTAATTTAATTAAAGACAATGTGTTCATTTCTCATATTTAAATTAAAAATAATATTGACGATAAACCGTCGATATATATTTTATAAACTTTAGATTTATAAGTGGTTATTTAAAAAAGGTTATGATTCTGGAGATATATTGTTATTTATTAAGTTTTTATGTACTCAGAGTGATTAATAAAATAGATTTACATATATTTGATTAAAAACTTTACTGATTATAAATATTTTTTATAATAAGTTAATTTAGAATTTTAATTAAACTTTATACAAATATCAATAATTTACTTGTATAATATATATATATGTATGTATTATATTATTTGATTAATTGAAAATAATTAAAATAAGGATATTATAAACAATTTGATAAATATGATTTAAAATAAAAGAGAAACTAGAATAAAATTATTTATTAAAATAGTAATAAATATTATAGTATAATTTATATTTATTGAGTTAGTAAATTTGATTTCCTATTATTTAATACTATAATATTAGTGTTTAAACTATGGTAATTTTATTTTATTATTCACCATCTGAGTAATACACTAATTTTGGGTTTAATATATTTATTTTGGGTTGTTATAATGTGTCTTTTATTATGTAATTTGAAACAAATCATTAATAATGAACACTAATATGTTTTTAAAAGAATTTTATTAATATATTTTTATTGTGTATAATAATAATTACATAAATAAATATCCTTCAAATCTTAAAACATAATTTCTTGTTTAGTTACAACAGAAAAGTTGGTGCATATTTTTAAAATTAAGATAGGATTATTGACATATAATTTAATAATCTATAATCATTATCTTCACAATATTCACATATCATATTTAAACAATATTATTAATATTCATAATTCATCATATAACAACCACTGTCTTATTAATTAGAATCAAGTCTTATTGTTTAACTCTATATTATATATTATAAATAATTCTATTTTTGTAAATATTCTTTTTAAATTCAGCAGTGGATAGTATTTAGATACATTGTTTTACAATTTCATAATAATCGATTTAACACTGGTTTATTTTTTAATTTTTAAATCTTAATTTTGGCGTTGTAAATTAATTGCTTTGAAATTACTTACTTTAAACTTTATAGTCTAATTAAGTAAGATATTAATACTATTCATGGTATAAAATATATAATTATTAATCTTTGAATTTCTTATTTTATGATATTTTGTTGTTAAAATAGTATTGCATTTTTATTTAATCAACTAATTTTGGTTTGTAAAAAACCACATGAATAAATTCACTGAATACTAGACGTCTTATTTAACATAATATTATAAATCTTAAAATAATGACACCCTGACACAAAATGTATATCTTGAAAATTGAAATGTGCAGTCTGAATTACAAATGTGTGTACCAAGTTTTATAACGTGTAATTTTAAATAACAATAATAATTTCAATGTAATTGAAATAGGTAATGCAAATTCCAGAAGAAATTGATTTTATGCCTCACGTGACATTTTGTTTATTCAAAATACGTGTTTTTATTTTTGGTTAACTTAGAAATAGTTTTTGGTTACCTTTTCTTTTAAATTTATATAGTCTAAGAAGTTCAAAAAAAATTTTGTATCAAAAATAAACTCTAAAAAACACTTAAATTAATGGTGCAGACAGAATTTATTTATCATACTTATTTTTTCATTATATCCAAAAACTCATTAAAATATTATTTTCTGAATAAAAAGAGTGGTGCCCGAAATCTATTCAAAATCTTTTTTTTATTTTGGTCCAAATCATTAATTATTTCATTTTAACATTTATTTACATAGGGTTTTTATATTAATTTTGAAACTACAATTGATTTAAGTTTTTAAATTCTTGGATTTCACAAATTCGACATTATAACTTTTTTTGTTCCACTCAATGCGATAACAGTCTTTGATTTACTGATATTTGGACTATGGGAATCTATCAATGTTAACAATATAATTAAAGTGAATACCCTGAAATTGGATATTTTTTAGGCCCTGTAATATTATATTAATTATTTTAAATTGAACACTCATTTATAATATAATTTTATCTGGTACAAATACTAAGAGTTTAATTTTAGAATGACAGAATAATGAGTTTAAAGAAAATTTATTAAAATTAGAGAAGTGGCTAGTTTAAATATTATTTCTGTTATCTGATAAGACTAGGATAATAAATGTGTCTTTAAGAAAAATTATACAAATTATAGAGAAAATATTTTCATGTAACATTGACATATTGGTGTGAGAGAGATAGATATTGGTGTGTACCTATTAACATTATTACTCATGATAATATATAAAAATAAAATATTCAACTAATTTTTTTTTTAATGAAATTTTGGATTAAATTTAGTTAATGAGTTTTTAATGTTATAAAATTGAATATGAAAAGGAGTAATTATAATTTTATAATTTAGTGTAATTAATGATTTGTTTTATATTTATTATAGCTAAGGCTTTTAATTTTAACTAATTAGTGATAGTTACTATCTGAATGTTTGTCGCCAATTTGTTCGTGTCGTCGATTCCTATCAACATATTTTACAAAAAAAAAAGCAAGGTATTGTGATTAATGTAAATGTTTTATGCTTTATGCTTTTTGATTATCTCTCTGCTTGAATATTTTTCTGATGCCATTAATATTTTATATCATAATAGGCAAGAGTATATTGGTATATTAGAATATCTATTGTCTATAGTTGGTAATTCTATTTTTAACTAAATATATATAATATATAAAATTTTAATATTTTTAATTAATTAAATATTTCTATTCCATTATTATTAAATTATATATAATATTTCAAATCTATTGTTTTAGAAATTCATATTATGTTATAATTTTTTCATTAATCCTTATAATAAATAATTGTTTTGTCATAATATTTTATACAAACATTACATAGATTTATAATTAATTAAATGTTTACCTAGTTGTAGTGATTTTTCAATTTCAATGATAGTTAATAGTCATCTGAACAAAACATATGTTAACTTAAAATTTTCAACCTAAAATTTATTGAATTTCATTTTATTTCATCAAAAAATAATCTTAATTCCAAACTCAACTCCTTGGAATATTAAAATCAATATTTATTATTAATAATTTAACCTTAATTTAATAAATATTATTATTATTAAATTGAATGTTCATTAAATATACAATATATTAAACAACTAGTAAATGTTTTTTAAAACATGTTCATATTATTTCATTAATTCTGACAATAATAATTAATATACAAATCAATATTTTGGTGTTGAGTTACTTGTAGAATTATTTATATTTATACAAATCAATATATTTTATTCTAAGAGAAGCTATATAGTTACAAATTAACAAATTCAAAATGTATTATTTAGGTATGATTTATAGTTACATTAATGGTTTTTAACAATTAAATATCTTAATTTTATTATATTTATGTAGCTTCTTATAGTCAATTGGTAGTTACTGTTGATTTTGAATACCATTCATGTATTTTGTATTGATTGTGAAATTGTATGATAACATTTATAAGATAGTATCTTTTCGTAACATGCAATTATATAGAAGTATTTATAATAAACCTTTCATATATGTAATCATATACATATTATTTGTAAATTTATAACTCTATCCATCATGTATTAAAAAAAAAAAATTCTAGTGTTTTACAATAGATAATTAAATATTTAGTTATTTATATCTTTCTTAATTTGTATCATTAAAACACTTTTTTGCACTTGGTAAGTTTATTTTATTTTATTCTGAAAAGTAATGTCATCACAATATTTTTGTATTTTAAATATTATAAATACATGTTTGTATTTTAAAATCAAATTAATTATCTAATAATATAATACATTCATCACAGTTGTTCAACGCTCAAAAAATATAAACAATAATATAAATTTATAATGCTATCAATATTTTAGTACCTTAATGTTAATAGAATTTTAATATAATTGCTTTAACAACATACACAGCCTTGAAGTTACATGAAACAAAAAAACGTATTTTTAAATAATTGACATTAGTTAATAAGATAATAATAACTGATTTCAATTATGTAATGATTAATTATTTGCTCGATGGTTATTGTGTTTTTGGGGATACATTTAAAGAACATATTGCTAAAGTATATTTTGTTTGTTCCGTGTTCGACCATACAATTAAACATGCATTATTTCTGACTTGCTTTTTATAAAATCGTTGTTAAACCTAAAAAGTATAAACATTCAATATTGCATGTAATATTTTGGTGTTTTAATGTTCCTAATTATAATTTTTCTTTGTTGAATGTTTACATTAACTTATTGTTAGTTAGTCATTTTAGCAAGTTGTTTTATAATAATATCACAGTGGTCAACATATTTTTATTATGTAGTCATAATCTGGTAAAATAATATTCATGTTTCTGTTTTTTTCTTCAAGCATTTATTTAGGTATTTCATTTATATGTTCCATTTGTAGAATCTTCTAATTACTTCTTAAATTTAATATTTAATTGAGTTTCAAGCATATAGTATGCTATATTTGTGGTCTATAATTTTTTATATGAAAAATATTTAAAAATGTTGGCCAATGTTTGATCATAGCTTTTCTTACTCTACATTATTGCTTAAACAGCATGTATCTTAATAATATTAATAATATTTATAATAATACATATTTACAACATTCTGATGCTTTTATTATGCTTGTTTTCATTAGAAAAAACCCAGTACTTTCCCACAAGATGTCTCTATAGAGATACCTCGTGACGATATATCATCTAAGGAGATGTCATTGTTACCTTCTAACAAGGTAAAGTTTTATCGTTGCTTTAATTAACTATTCGATTAAATTATTAAATTTTTATTCAAGTTTTGTATCGTTTTTAAACTTTGTAGTTATTGTTCTAGAGTTCTAGATAATTATTATTAGTATTATAACAGTACGTTTTCACAAATTTATCATTCACAATTTTATTATGTAATTGAACTTCTAATATATTTGTGAATGAATTGTGATATACAAGTAAAATTATTAACTTATTTATATAAATATTGCTTGTAATTAAATTGTAAATATGCGGTATTTTTGGGAAAACGTTCTTAATAATATAATGAATTGCTCTTTATGTTTCTGTCTTATAAATAATAATATTTATAATTATAATTTAGTTATTATTTTAGTATATAATTTAGTTTATCAAGTATTGTTTTGCTCAAATCATACATAAAATATTCATTAAAAACGTAATACAAAAAATAAATGTTACATTATATTTGTTACCAAATATAAGAAATACTAGTAACTTTATCCTTAATATTTTTAATTATTGATTTGAGTAAATAAAGCTTTATATGATTAACTAATTTTAAAATATACATATTCTGCCCAGTGATGCTGAATAATGTATAAAGTGTAACCTCTAGCACATTTATATAGACTTGCATTGCTTTCAGAATATCCAAGATGCCTGTAAATAATCGTAAGTTGTACTCTGCATATTCATTTATGTAATGATATTTCCATTAAATATTTGCACACAAATGCACAGTACAATATTTTTTGTGGAGGGATTTACTAAATATAATATTAAATCACTAAAACTGTATATAAATTCTAGTCGTATTTGTTGATATCACTATAACAATTTAACAATAATTAAAGCTTTTACAATAATAATAATAATTGTTTAAAATATTGTATGGCGACAAGACATAATTGAATAAATGGTGCGACAAACAAACAGATAAATGTGATATCATATATACAAGTACCTCTTTTATTATTTTAATTTGTGGTTATTTGTTTTTAAACGTTTTATTTTTACTTAAATTAATTGTTGGCTATATTTCTGTGTTTTTCACTGTATTTGCTTAATCAATGTAAAATCACATACTATTGGGGTTTGCTGATTTCATAAATACTATATTGCCTAAAAAGTCTTCAATTATAATAAAATAAATGCCACTATTTAATATTTATATTAATTTTAAATTGTATATTATCATAATATAATATATATTATGTTATTATATTATAACATTTATACTAATATTATGCATTGCTTAAATAAATTATATATCTAGTATTAATATTATAAATTCTATTGTGTAATTTAATTTGATGATAACATTTATTTTCAAATATAATAATATACAGGGTAATTGTCTCACATAAAACACTAATTATTTGGATTGTTATTTGATTAAATGTATCTATTAGTTTTAAAAAAAATATATTCTTTCAATGATAATATATATAGGTATATGAAGCAAAAATTTATCTTTATTTAAAATTAGGAGTGGCCATTTAAAAATCAAAAGTTTTTCATTGTAACGGTAGATTGGAAAGGGAGGAAGTTATTAAACTACTAAAGTATTAATAAATATATACTCTGTACCAGATAAGAGTAACTCAGGCGGCAACTACAGCATATAGCAATGGCTATTGGCGGCATGTCTTACACACTTAATGTGCTGTGCTGTTCCACACCCAAGAGCATTACTTTATTATTACAACAATTACAGAATGGGTAATTTACTTATTTAACATGGTGAAGTCAATTATTATTATTATTGTTATTGCGTCAATTGGCAGTACTGAGAAAAATACTGCAGCCTGCCACTGACAGCTGTTTATAACAATCGATTCGATAGTAGTATGATCTGACCAAAATAAATCGAAAATCGCTCTACCGCCTGAGATTACTATTATATAGATTAGAGTATAGTAAACTAACACGTTTCCAAAAAAAAAAAATATCAAATAATATGCATTTTTTTTTAAAGTAGACTGTTTTACAACGCGATTACTTTGATATGTGAAATCAAACAAGGTTGTAATTCCTAAGATATTATTGTCATATATATTAATTTATATACTTAAGTCTTTAAATAAGTACAATGGTCATTCAGAAAGTAAGGTTTACAATAGTTCTGTAAGCCAGGGAAAAATTTTTTTCTAACGTTTTTTTATCTAATGTATAATGAGGATTATAGCGATTCAATATAAGTGTCGCATGTGTCTATAGGACGTTTTGTTTAGTCACTGTGAATGTTTAAAAGGGATAGGCCTTGCATGTTTCCGCACCTACTGTCCGTTCGAGATGCGTGCAGTCATTTTTGAATCATTTTCAACGTGATGGAGGATAGTTTCTTAACTCAACTGTGACTGGGAATGAAACCTGGGCTTCCCATTATACCCCAAAGTTCATAAGACAGTCACTTCAGTGGAGACACAAGTTTACCATCCACAAAAAAAAGTTCTAAACGTAATCCAAACAGTGTTTTGGGATCGTAAAGGAGTCAGTCCTTCTGTCCTTGTGGTTGAATTCATGCCTAATGGTCACACTATCAGTGCTGCCGTATATTAGAATACTCTAAAATAGCTGAGAAGAAACATTCAAAACCGTCAAAGAGGAATGTTACACTATGGAGTTTGTCTTCTTCATGACGATGCCAGGCCCCACATGACGCAGATTTCCTGGAATCTCCTCACTTCATTTGGATACAAAATTATCAACCATCCCCCCTATTCACCCAATCTGACACTTTGGGATTTTCATCTCTTTATCAAATTGAAGGAATATTATGGTAGGAAACGTCATTCCAACGACGACGAGGTTAAGCAGGCGGAGAAGTGGCTGAATGAATAGGTTGGTGGAAGAGGTAAACAATACGGGCATACAAAAGCTAGTCTCCCGAATACAAAAACGAATCGAACTTGATGGCAATTATGTAGAAAATTAGTGTATTATATTTTGGACATATCCTGTGAATTTCATTAAAATATACTAGTGATGTTACAAACCCAGATTTTTGAGGTCAAACCGAATCCGATCCAAACTTTTTCAAATTTTAACAAACCCAAACTGAACTGAACTATTCAATTTAAATATCGAATCCAAACCGAACTTCAAAAAATTTAAAACAATTAAGCATTTAATTGATTTAAAAGTAGGGAACTCAAGAACTTCTTTTTTCCCTAATAAAATATTCGTCAAAATACTGAATACTAATATATAAATTTACCAAATACCAGTGTAATATCAATAAGACGACAAAATCTATTTTTGTATTGTACCACAAATATTGGTATACAAATGACGGTTAATATATATTTTCTGTATATCCCACTTTCAATGCCAAAAACTCATCAGAATAATCAGTGATTCGATACTAATATAAAATATTTTTAATATTTTTATACCATCGCTCTATATTTATAATCATATTATGGAATATAGGTATATGGTTCTTAAATATTTTTAATAAAAAAATATGGAATATGGGTATATGGTTCTTAAATATTTTTAATAAGTACATCATATCATATTATATTGATAAACGATAACTAAAATTCGTCGATAATAAGTACTCATGTATTACAGAAAAAATTATTATCCATCCTAAAAATAAAAATAAAACTATTTTTTAAACATTTTTTATTATTTTAGCGAGTTTTGACTAATTAGGTTCAAATTTTGTTTTCCTTGGCTTGATATTCAAACAGAACTATTTTGTGATTAGTTCGGTATAAATATTTTCAATTTTGAACTTAGTTCGATTCGAAAATTGAACAGTTCATAATATCACTAAAATATACGCGTTTTTCAAGTTTATATTAATGTTGTAACCTTACTTTTTGGATGACCCTCGTACATTACACTAAAATTGTATGTTAAATATATTCTTGTATATGATATATTTGTGTATAAACTTGTAAGTAGGTAGTTATAATTATTACTATTATTATTGTCAGTTAAAATATCGTATATATATATATATTATAATTATATATAATACCATATATTATAAGGTTAGTATGATTATTATTTAAAAAAAATTAACTGTAAATAAAAAAAATTTATTATAATCTATTTATATACTTTTAAATTTAATTTTAGTTTTTAACAGGTGATGGCTATTCATTTGTTACTCATATTGAAATTATATAATAATAGTGTTTAAAATTTTAGGATGAAGTGAAAGAAAAAACTGAAGGCTATCCAATTCTCTCGCCTTTGAATGGTTCACCGAAAAAAGCTGTTGGTTTTATCGGTGCTATCAAAATTCCTGTATGTTCATTGAAGCACTAAAATATATCCCATTTAAGAGTATCACCAGGCAACATGTTTCCGCATTATCATGACTAACGCAGCACTGTAGCTAATATAGTGCAATATGCAGAGCAAGGCATTACTTTAACAACATCTGTTGTACCCAAAGAATTATATGAATACAACATTGGTACATGGCCAAGATATATTTTCAATGCGGTGCCACCACAAATAGGTGTGATGCCCATACAGAAATATATTTGCTACCCATTCGAAAATTGATTTTTGCGTGGTGATGCTCTACAATGGATCAGATTATAGAATAATCATTATTTTTTATTATTATTTATTATCATACATTTTTATATTTCAGGGCGTGGTTGAGTTCTCCATGTGTTTATTTTTTGCAAAACTAGTCAGTTACACTTTCCTATATTGGTTACCAAATTATATTAATTTTACTTGTAAGTTTTTTAATTATTAATAATGTATTATGAGTATTAAGGTGATGTTTATTAAGTATTCATAATTTTATGTATTCTTTAAATTCTACCTATGCTCTAACAATGGCCTCAAAGTTCTCATATATAGTTTTCTCCAAATATACATATTTTATTTTTAAATTTATTACAATTACTTTGTATAAAAGTATTACTGAAAAATTGTTGGAAAATTTTAAATAATTTTTATTACAGTACATATTTTGATAAATTATGTATTCAATTCTGAGTGTATCGAAAAATGTATTGGTTTTAAAATGATGTGTTTTTCTTGTGGAATATATACGTTATTTTGTGTAGGAATAAAGTAATAGTTTTGGGTATACAGCATTTTAATGGCAAATTAATTCTAGTTGGTACTTTAAAGCGGTTATTTTTATTTTGAAATTCAATAAATATTTTCCGACTTTTATAAGTATTCATATTTAATGGTGGTGAAGTGGAGAAGTAATGTAATAGCACATAATATATTCCTATTAAAACATAAAAATGACCTAAAAATATTCATAAAAGTTTTATTTATATTCACACCTAAGTAATTTTCACTATAATTTAATTACCAAATAATTTTATTGTTCAATCTAATACATAATTATATACCCTATATAATAATTTATAAAAGATTACAGTTAATACTATTATGTATTTTTTTTTTATAAAATCATAAAATAATAACATATTTATGAATTCATATACCTACTATGCTGGTGAAAATATAATATATGGTTGCATATTTAATATTACTTTAATAGTAGAATATGTAATTTATTACTTATTTTAATATTTTTAAACTAATTTATTTTTAATAATAACAATATAAATATATTGTAAATTTGGTAGGTAATTGATTATATAAACATTAAACATAAATTAGATAACTTAATCTTAATAATAATGCTTATATTAAAAAACATTTATAAAAACGCATATAGTTAAGTTAACTCTCTTACATATCAAATCTATATTGTGCTTTATTAAACATGTAACTTAAAGTTCATATTCCTATTAAAAGTTGAAATTAAATAAATTATTAACCTCTAAGTGCAATTAAGCTCATCTTTGATTGTAATGTTAATGCACACTTTTTATTTTTGGCATTTTCACTTTCTATATGACTAATAGAAGCATTTAGTACAATTATATTTTAAACATAGTTCTTTATCAGTACTATTTTTTATTGTTACATAATAAAATGCCAATCAAATAATTTATTATATTTTGTAATAAACATGCTTGCCACTTTCTATAATTGTGGCTTTCTGAATGAGTTTAGACAAATAATACACCTCAGAAAAATTAATGATGAGAAGGTGTGTTTTCACTTGATAAAATTAAAAATTAACTAATATCCATTTTTTTTTTTTATGAAGACTTGAAATTAATAAAAAATATTTTTTATATTAGCTGTCATTTATATATAAAATTATTTTTAAAAAAAACCGTGTAGTAAAAACATAGAGGAAGTTAAAACATACACAAGGAACTCAGAACTGTTTTGAAAATTAAAATTGAACTAGTTAATACCATTATTTATAGAAATACAGAAACTATTTTAGGGTTTGATAAATCTAGGTGTTGTGTCTCATTAAAAACAAAAAAAAAAAAACTATAAAATCATAACAAAAGTCTTACTGCCCAATTCTGACTTTACCCTGATTTTTTTCATCGAAATTTGTGTATTTTCATCCAATGTATTGATAACATAAAAGATACAGTCTTGGTGGTATCATGTAGTCAATAAACACATAAATTAAAATGGCGCAAAAATGTGGTACGTAGTTCCATTTAGCGTGCACTTAAGGGTTAAAAAAATTGAATTTATCACAGATTATAAAAGTTATAGTATATCAATATATACCGATGATAACATTTGTTTTTCATCAATATTATGCATTAATATCTTTATGAGTTGATTGTATCTAGATTTTAACTAAATAAGTTCAGTAACCTATTCTATAAATGTGCTAAATCCCCGGTTTCTAAATGTATTTTAAACAAGTAATTATTACAATGTATCAATAGGACAGATGAATACAAGTATAATATAAGATATTTAAAATTATGGTTTAAAACTTAATACTAAATTAATCAATTTATTTTAAGAAAAATGTATTTTAGAACATTCAAGGCTCTAAGAATTTAATCCAATCGATATAAAATGCTTTAAACTTATTTATTTATAATTAACCGACCAATTTACAATGATTGACGGAAAAAGAAATTGTTTTTATATATAATATACTTGTATTTTCGTATTTATTTATTTTATAGCAGCCTACCGTCCAACTCAAAGTGCCGAATTATCAGTCCTATTTGATGTTGGTGGAATTTTTGGTGGAATCGCTGCTGGAATATTCAGTGATATGTTTGGAAAAAGTGCAAGTACATGTGCAATAATGTTGTTTTTGGCCATTCCATCTGTAAGTGCAATCCATTTTGTTTAGTCCCATCGATACATAGTTTAATAAAATGATGTAATTTCAGTTATATGCCTACAATTTGTTATCATCAGTTAATTTGTATATTAACATTGTCTTATTGGTAATCGCTGGTGGTCTCGTTAATGGACCATATGCTTTGATCACTACTGCAGTATCTGCAGAATTAGGAACACACAGCTCTTTAAAAGGAAATGCTAAAGCTTTATCTACTGTTACATCTATTATTGATGGCACTGGATCAATAGGTAAACACATTCAATGGTTATTAACAATTTTCAATTTTGATCACGAACAATTTGTTAATTATTTTACAATAGGAGCTGCTGTTGGACCTTTACTAGCTGCTTATGTATCCAATCTCTTTGGGTGGACAAGTGTATTTTATATACTTATGGGTTCCAATGTACTTGCAATATTGGTAAGCTAAATTTTCATTGATGGCTTTAATAATTAATTATTATTATTATTTTATAAATATGTTTGTTATAATTTTTGATGATATGTGACTTTGTTATTTTCATTTATATTTAACTTAATTATACATCTAGATGTTATATCAATTAAATTACTTCCAGATAATTATTAATAAATAACAATATGATATTTACTTCTGATCTTTATATCAATTTTCATCATAATAATATGATAAATAACGTTCTATGATTAGTAATAAGTAATAGATAGTAATAAATAGTAGTAAAAAAATAGGTAATAAATAATAAATAATAAATAATAATAAAAAAAATAAGTAATAAATAAGCTGTTGGACTTTGAAAAGTCTGATTTCAATTTTGAAATCTGTTTTGAATTATCAGTTTCTCTTCTAGGGATCAAATGAGGCATTTTTTTTTTTTTTTTTTTTTTATCTGTGGTTTTTATCATTAAAAATCGTAATTCTTAAACATTGATTACATTTTAATAATAAAGATAAATGCCTTGATTGATCCCTAGAAGACAGGTCGACACATTCAAATCTGTTTACAGATTGTAAATCCGACTTTCCAAAGTTTTACAATTTTATTACACTTATTGATCTTTTAGGCGAAAATTTCGTGATGACATAACAATAAAAAGTGATATGAGTACAGGGCTATTTTCAGATTAATTTTAAATGTACTTAAATATTTCCAAATTGTTAGATTTTTATTTTCATAATATTTCTCAAAAAATTTCCTATACAGAACCCCTTAAAAATAGCAGGTGTTGCGGCCCCTTTAAGGATAATTCAAATAAATATTATTAAGCAATAAAATAGTAATTTATTTGTCTGATTGTTGAGTTGATTATATATATGGTATCCAATTACTACTTAATTAGAATATGTGCGACATAATTTTTGACCTATATGTATAATTATACAAAATTTGCTTAAAAAAATTTTTTAACTTGAATTTTCTTTTCTAGTTACTAACACGATTGGTCAAACGGGAAATCCAGAGTGTTGACTAGCTCCATGAAAACATTACAACTGATAAGACTTACATCTAGAATGAAACATATTAGTACATAGATAAAGTGTTGCTTCTATCATACAGTAATTATTGAGAATGAAATACAAGAAGAAACTATATTTGTTGTATGATTGTAACATACTTTAAATCCTAAGTAATATTTATTTGTATTAATATTAAGTTACGAAGGTGTTTTGTTGAAGAGGTGTATGCCATCAAAATTTGAAAAATTACATTTTTATATCAAAGATTTAGAAAAAAAAATTTGGGAATAATCTGTAAAAAGAGTAGACATTAACTTATATTTTTCTTTAAATAATTAAAATTTAAATATTTATAGTAAATTCAAAAAATTATGAAGTAAATATTTAGAAAGGTGATAATGTAAGTATTGCACTTTTATTATAATGATTACAATTATTTTATTTATATGAATAAAATTTAATTAAGTAATTAGTATTATACAATATTTTTAATTCTCAACTGTTCTATTGGATTTATTTTTAAAAATATAAATGCTTTAAACTTATACCAAATATATACATATTGTAAATATTACAACTTGGGAAATATTCTCCTAAACACAACATTTACATATAATATATCTCTGCTCGAAATGGAAAATATTCATTAAATAATAACTTTTGAAAATACATTCTTATCTTTATTTTCCTGAACATATTACAATTATGGTTTACACATTTTCTACAATACACCATCGAGTACTTCGTTCCATTTTTTTTTACTAGAGTTTTGTAGTGTCAATTTTATTATTATTACATATAAAGTGTATTTTTCTTTGTATATTTTTTTTTGTTCCAAACGATTAACATTTGATTTTTTTAATTTTTTTTTTTTTTTTTTTATCATAATTGATTAATTGACAAGACAATAGTATCTATACAACTTTTTTATTTATATATTCTATACAATGTGTAACTGTGATCTTGTAACATTATGTATACTATATTGCTCATTAGTAAAATTTTGAGATACCCAATAAAATTATTCGATATGTGCTCCATACGACATACATACATATCATTGGATTATTTTACATTTTATGATGTTCAGAATTTTGTGCTAAAAAAGATGGAAAGCAAATTATTTTTACTTAATTGAAATAAATATTGTATAATTATACTTAATATATATATATATTATTTATTTATTTTATGTAAAATAACAAAAAGACTGTATTATTGGTGTCTTTTTTTTTAAAAAAAAAATAATAATATACGACGAAAAATGATTATCTTTCTTATAACAATAGTAAATAAGTTATATTATAATATTTATAATAAATAATATATTTGTATGTATAATAATAGATGTAATTAATATTTATCACTAAAATTATACACACAATAATAATAATAATAATGAATATAATATTATATTCCAGTAATGTAATAAATAAATAAAAATGTTAGGTACTTATCAATATTTATGTATCACATAGTATTATGTTCAAATAATAGTAATAATTAAAATAATATAGGTACAGTTAAATTATACAACTGAAAGAAAAAATTACAATAAATAGTAATTTTACGATTACTTTAAAAATATGTAATCCTGATTTTATTTATTTTGTATTTTGTATTTATTTATATTTTTTTTTTCTGCTGTTTTAAAGAGTTATGTTGTTAAGAAAATATACCTAATATACTTGTAGACTGGAAAAGTAGCACCTGATCTTCGACATCTGTGTGGGCCATTCCTCTTTCATTAAACAGGAGTTCTTAAATTAATACCCAACACATGTTTTTTGTTATTACATAACCTTGTCTACTTATCAATATTGTTTCTAGTGTATCTAACCACTGATACGTTTAGTTAGCATGCTTCAGTGAAGTATTACTTTTCCAGTTCATGACTATAAATACAACGTGTGTAGTAAACATATTTGTTTACCATTTAATTTATCAACTTATTATTATTAATTCAATCAATCATGTATAGAAATATTTTTTATTTTAAATAATAATTAATCCCAACATTTTTATATAGTGTCATATTTTGGGAAATTTTTCGGGGTATCTAAGATATTAGAGACCTCATATCATTTTGAATTATCCCACTTCTAGAATTTTTAGCTAACTTTTACAAATATATTTAACTCAAAGATAAACTTTACCTTCTTTCGAATGACTCGACTAATAGGAACTTGACAATTAATGTTAACCTTTAAAACTCTAAAATAACTATAACTATATTAAATATTTAGTATGGTAAACAAAATCAAATTTATTAAAAAAAATTTTAAAATAATGAATTTTTTTGGTAATGTTCTAATATTTATTGTAGCCCAATTTTGAAGATGCCCAAAATAATGTTATTAGAATTTTATAATTACACCTCTTGATCCTGGAAACATTATTATTAATTAATATAATTATAACTTGAAAGAATGCTACACACCCATTTTAGCGGTATTAAAATAGTTTTGCACTCTATAACAACAATTTCTTTCTTAGTAATTGCAGAGTCAAAATGTATACAAAATATGAATAATAAGAATATTTGCTTAGTGGAAGCTTTTTTTTTTTAGTTAAAATATTTTTCATGTTCTTTTTTAATTTTAAAATTTCACATATTTTAGGCTTCCAAATAAATGTATTAAAAAAAACTTCACACTCGATTACAGTAAATTTTTTCACCTTTCATATTTTATAAACATTTTGAATCTGTGATTACAAATAGAGAAGTTGTAGGTAGTTATAGAACATGAATATGATTTTTAACAAATATTGTGATAACACAACAATAAAAAATAGAATTTATACATGATTATTTTTATATTACTTTAAAAATATAATTAAATTATTTATAATTCATTTTTTATATAAATTTTCAAATAAAATAAATTGTATAAGTAGTCAGAGGAAAATAAGTATTCTACTCATAAACCATTAAAATAACTTTTATCAAAATGTCTCAGACACTCATTATTTAATTATTCGTTAAAAAATATTTCATTATATTATTGTGTTAGGAGAGAGTGAGAGTTTTATTAATATTGAATACTATTCTAACTCTCTTTTTGAGCTTATACAAAATTGAAATATGTTCCACTATCCAATTAAAAAGTCAATATATAATCTGATTAATTATTTCATCCTCCCTTAAACAATTTCTAAACACGCCGCTGTAACCTCCAGATAATTAACTTAAAATAGGTAAGTAGGTACTTCAGAGAAATAGTTTTTGTTATTGTTTTAGTATGTTTTTTTTAAAGAAATCACGATTATACGGAGAACATTTTATAAATTGGAAAACCCAAATAAAGTTGTCGTGGTTATCGATCGTTTCTTTATTACAATAAATTTAATTCAGAATCGTTTTATTAAAAAATTAATATTAACATTCAACTTATCACTTTTACCAGGTGTCTATCCTATCTGACGAGCGAATAGCTCTCGTGAGAATATTGCAATAGCCTGGAAGAGTGAGGAGAAAATAGGAAATAATTTAGCAGACGTGGCTAGATAGACTGCAGTTTCTCTGTCTAAAATTTCAACAGAAAATGTGTCATATTTTTTGAGAAGTATTAATCTGATGAGTTACTAATTAAATAAGTACGAGAGAAGAAACAGAGTTTTTGAATTAGTTAGAGAATTAGTCACATGAGTAAGGCAAGATTGAGAGTAGGATAAAATTAAGATAATATTGTGGTTGATAGATAAATGGCATTTAATTATTTAAGAGCTTGAAATCATTATTAAATGATTCTTCGGTAGAAAAAGAAGATGACAGATGTTCAGGTCTGAAAAATAAATAAATACCTATTGTAATGTAGGAATAAAAAAGAAAATCCTGTGGAGTTAAAAGAATCCGTTGTTAGAAACCAGTGGAAAATTAGCATAATTTGGAAGTGATGAAGTGTACAAAAGTAAGTTCATCAATCATCGAAGTTTTGTGGGCTTTTCGGAATAAATGACCAAAAAATATAAACTAAAGATTTAGAAATAACAGACGAAAATCGTATCATAGAATTTCGTGGGCTTCGAATAAAAGAGTTCTAACTACCAATTTCGATAATACTTTTGGTTTTTTGTCGGTACTATTTAGGTAGTTATTTTTGCGCATTTTTTAGCCTGACAAAAATACGACTTACCTATATATAGAGAGTTAATCAGAATAAAAAAAAAGTTCTAACTCTTGATGAGAATTATTATGAATTAATTTATTGCCATTAATAGACAACATTATTTTATATTCTTATTATTTTGTAGAATAAAATAGTTCTATGAATACCGGTGCACATGAATTGCCTCCCATATTTTCGACCTAAAAGAGGTTACTCGAATGTCCTCCCGTTTCAAAAATATTCAATTGCCTCTTGCGTCAGGTAATTCAAAATTTTATACTCGAATTGCCTCCATTAAAAGTTAGAATAGAAATCGATACCTATTTTATATTTTAGTAGCGCAAATTATATTCTACATTATTATAGAATATAATAATGTATATATATATATAATACGCAGTGTTCTTTTTAATTATTACGGAACGATAAATGTATTTTGACAAAATGAAAAAATAGGTACCTACAGGTTATTGTATTCTTTAATTTGATAGGTATTTTTTTTTTATATAAATTAAAAAATTTTAAAACACTTCAGTTCTGCCACGGCAAAATCGACTTTTGGTGACATTGTGGTACCTACCTAGTTAAATCATCGATTTTATACATTTACCAAACTGTATTCTTTTTTTTCCGTTTGAAAGGTTGAAAATATATCGGTATTAATAAAATTACATCGATCAGTCGGTGGGTATTATACGGGAGGCAATTCGATGGTAGGTATAATCAGTGGTTAAAGTGAGGGGGGACGGCGTCCCCCGTCTTTGCTTAGCTTAAGTTTGGCGTCCCCTTTAGTATATAGTCCCCTTTATATTTCTAAATGTTTAATTAAAAGTTGAGACTGAATTTGTTCTTTTGTACATAATATTC
>JAIPRL010000914.1:0-106023 GCA_025469235.1 Pemphigus obesinymphae
GCCTGGGAGGTCAACAATGGAGCCAATATTTTGTGTGAGACAGATTGTAGAGAAGTACAGAGAAAGGAAAAAGAAATTGTGTATGGTATTTATTGATCTAGAGAAGGCTTATGATAGGGTTCCTAGGGAAATCTTAAAGTGGGCATTAATGAAGAAAGGATTACCAAAGGTGTACGTGAACATAATTGAAGGTATGTATGAAGGGGTGAGTACAAGAGTGAAAAGTCTGTGTGGAGAAACTGAGGATTTTAGGGTCTGAGTGGGGTACATCAGGGTTCAGCTTTGAGTCCTTACTTATTTTCTTTGGTAATGGATGAGATAACAAAGGATATACAGGGGGAGGTACCATGGTGCATGTTGTTTGCAGATGATATAGTGCTTATAGGAAAATGTTCTGAGGAAGTGAATGGTAGACTTGAAGAGTGGAGGGAAGCTCTGGAAAGCAAAGGACTAAGGATTAGTAGGAGTAAAACAGAATATATAGAATATGATTTTGGTGAAAAGGAACCCAGATGGAATAGGGAAAGACTAGAAATAAAGTTAAGTGGTGATGTGGTGGAAGAAGTAGAGTGGTTCAAGAATTTAGGGTCCGTTGTACAGAAAGATTTGGGTTTCGAAGAGGATATGAAACACAGGATTAAGTGTGGATGGACGAAGTGGAGAGAAGTGTCAGGTATTCTGTGTGATAAAAGAATCCCTATTAGGTTAAAAGGTAAATTTTATAAGGCAGTGTTTAGACCTGCAATGATGTATGGAACGGAATGTTGGGCAGTAGATAGAAAAACAAACAGAGAATGAGTGTAGCTGAGATGAGAATGTTAAGGTGGATGAGTGGAGTTAGTAAAGAGGATAAAATAAGGAATGAGTATATCAGAGGTAGTATAGGGGTAGCTTCGATAGTAGACAAAATGAGAGAGAATAGATTAAGATGGCTCGGGCATGTATTAAGGAAGGAAGAGACTGAGGCAGTAAGATTAGCAAGAGAAATGCATGTTGTTGGTAAGAGCTGGGGTGAGGAAGACCGAAAAAGAGATGGGGGGGATGGGATGGCGAATGATATGAGGAAGGTGGGAGTAAGTGAAGAAGATGCGGGACATAGAGTTAAGTGGAAGTGTAGGACCAGGGTGGCCGACCCAAATAGTTAGGAGAGAAGGCGAAGGAGAAGAAGAAATAATGATTTTTTTTTCGCAGAGCCAACTAAAATATTAATGTTGCTGTTCAAATACGAATATTATTATTAATATTAGTGGGTTTTGTCAAGTCCGTTAAGGGACAAGACCCACATGGCACGTAGGTGCTATTCAATACCCCTTGCAGTAGTTCAGGGAGTGCCCGGCATACCACCTAAGCGATCCCTTGTCATCTGTGGATCACGAGCACCGGCCGGAATATAAACCCGTACCAGTTCACGGGTTAGTACATACCTCAGTCCCGATGTACGACACTGGTCTGAATAGTGCCTATCCTACACTCACCGGATTTATGGATACCGGTATCCTTCGAAGGATACCGGTATTCACCGGACACCGATCGGTGTTCCTCGCCGATAAAGCGGTATCGAACCTCGGGCGAGTGGCACCCGCACGGGATTATTGCCGGTGGCCCGTAGACATACATGTTAAAAATACTTTTTTTTTTGTACTCCGAATACATTTTCTTAAATGTATTTAAATACAAATACAAATACTTTTAAAAAGTATTCCGAATATTTATGAATACTCTTAATTTTTGTAACTTTTCAATAATTTTTATTGCACCATCAATTCCATCGAATTATAATTACCAACACATTAAATTTGAATTATTCCTAATAATCTTAGAAGTGAGCATTTAACTTTTTTACAAATACGTTTATGTAGGTACAGAATTGTCAGTAAAATAAAACGCGTGCACATTGCATATTTTATATGAGATAATATAAAAAGAGTTACCAGTGTATTATATTGTTTAATCAGGTAATGTAGTTTTTAATATTTATTGTTCAAAATCTCAAGTCTGGAGTATGGACAATTTGGTACCTATAGCTTTTTATACACATACAAAACAAATAGGTAGTAGAAAAAAAAACTCATCACACACATTACATTATTTTTTTGTTCGTTTTGTATAACGCGTGTTTAAATTGTTTAAAAGTTGACAATTAATAGTTGTTGCTTTAATAAAATATTTACTATATATATTATATTAAAGTATATAATATGATTATTCTAAAGTGTTAAAAGTTTTTATAATACACAACCACATGTATCCTTTTGACACAAATACTTCCTTTTAATTGTATATTACACATCTGCTTAATATGTTTCAGCCTTGTGTGTTTCATTGATATACCTACCCTATGATATATTTTTTTAAATGGCTTAATATGTTTAATTTTATTAATAATCTTAATCTGTAATATCTTAATGTTTAAGTAAAGAAAGATCCAAAAAAATTTATACTTTTAAATTCTGATTTTTTAAATATTTGTGGTATTTTTAGATATAATTTTATTGAGTAATAAAGTACATAATTCCTTTTATAATAAATTGTATGTTTTATGATCATCAAATACAATTAAATTTACTAGATTTTTAGAATAGTGGGGATGACACTGGCTATAGATGGCGTTTGATGGCTATAAATGGAGGAAACTAGTACACATTTTTAAGAGAATGTGGTACCTATATATTTGTTGTCTCTGTCTAACCAATTGATAATATACAAAATGTACATTCAGCATTTATATCACAACTTATATTATTATGTAAATTAACCTATTACAAAATGTATAGGGAGATCATTATCTGTGCTATAGGTACCTTCGTCCTTTTCCTGAATTTTTTATTTTGTGAAGAGATAACTATTTTTAAAACTCATTAATTAAAATAGATACAATTTTCATTAAAATTAAAATTCCAGAAATAAGATTACGCTTCAGCATAGATAATAGTCTCGTCTATAAATTTTTTAATAGAGTCAATTTACTTTAATATTAAAAATGACAAAGTTGTGAGATAAATGCTGAACATAAATGTTGTATATTAACAGTTGGTTAGACAAGAAATACGGGTATCACATCCTCTTAAATAAATTATTTCTTATTGGTTATTATGATTATGTAATTGAATTTTTAGTCAAGTAATAGACATAATATACAAGGTCATAATTTCTAAAATTAACTATTAACTAGTAAAATGTAAATGTATGATTTGTATAGAAAAACTATAGCTGGTGACCACTCTATAACAATAAAATGTCAATAATGTTTGATTTTGATTTTTGAACATTGTAGACAATTTATACCAAACAAAACTATTTTGCTTCTATTTAATAATTGTGGATAAATTTTAATCGGTTCATAAAAGTATTGTGATTATATATCAGAATAGATTGAAATTATAGTATTTATTTATAATTTCAATAGTTCACCAAGATAATGCAAACAATTAGTCAATAAGAGATGTCCTAGTAGAAAATATACAACCTATACATTTACAGCAAGCTGTGACATATGAAACCTAGCCCAGTATTCGACTAAATTCTTTTGTTTACGTGGACAATTTAGACTATAGAGTATAGATATTATAAAAATATCAGAAGTAACGATAAAATGTATGTTAAGCTATGTAAGCTAATCTTAGATTATTTAAATTGAATTGTTTTATTTAAGATTATAATTAAACATTTGTAACTATTTAAATATTTAGTGTACCAGAGTCGAAAAAATCCATTAGCAATTGATTGGCCTGGAAAGGCAATTGTAAATATAAACCGTAGAATAAAAACAACCTCCTGTCACACTCATTTATCTCCAATTATGGATGTTGCTTCATTACAATTAAGAAGAAGTATTGGGATAGCAGGAACCTGTTACCTATGAAAGAATGTCCAACTCTATTAGACAAATATATAATAGTGAAATAGTCAGGTAAGTAAAATGACTTATGAGCAGTGAGTAATATCTTTGTAATTATGTAGGTAGTAGAAATTTAATTAATTAATTTTTATTGTGTGTATTATAGGAACCCAGATGGTGCGAGGAATTATAAATTTTTACAATCTCAAAGGTCTGTAAATAGGATGCGTCTTTCTCGTCATCAAGCTAACCCAGACACTATTGAAAATTGGCAGATATCCTAAATCAACCAAGAAATATATCCTGTGCATTAAACTTTACAAACCTCATCTTCAAGGTAAATTTGTAACCTTCAATTTTTATAAATAATAAAAAACATGCATCATTATAATCGCCTACTTGTTATGTGTATTCAGATTTTTTCAAGGACTATTCGAAGCTAAGGGGGAAACTGTTGGAACAATATTTTATAATGTAAACTCCATAACAAATTATAGAGAACTTTTAACTGTTACTGTAGCAGGAGTTGATGGCACATTTAAAACTGTCCCAAACCGCCCTCCTCAATTTAGCAAAGGTGGCCTACTTACATTTCAAGTAGTTTATAAAAATACAGTAAGTTATTACTTATTAGTTTAAATTATTATTTAAATTTTCCAATTCAATATTAATAATATTTAATTTGTTTTCTATTCTTTAGTCTTTTCAAATGGTTTATACCTTGACATCTAGGATGACTCAAGTTACATATAAATCTTTCTTCAGGATTGTTCGTAGAATCTTGCCATTGAACTTTGTACAGCTCACAATAATAACAGATTATGAACGTGTGGCTTAATGAATGCTGTTAGGATTGTTTTTCCCAAAAGTGAACTCCAGGGATATTGGTTTCATTACTGTCAAGTGAGTATTGAACTTAGGAATTTCATTCATTCATAATTATTATGTAACTTGGATTAATAATATTCAATGAACCTAAGTGTTAATGCTTCCTAATTTGTATTTGTCCACTGTATAATTAATATTTATGTTTATATTAATTTGTAATTAATACATTAAATTTATATATTATATACCTAGTCTGTTATTCGGTACTGCAAGAGAAGTATGAATAATGTGTTTCACCTATTCCAGAGAATTCCTGAAGCTAATCAAATACTGTGCATGGTAATTTTATTTATTTTGAATATTGTGTTGGTGTTACTTTGAAACATTGTATTTTATGCTTTGAATGATTTAATTGTTTGTAGGTATTAGCTTTACCACATCTTCCATCAGAAGAATACCGTGATTGTCAATTTACAATATCTGATGGTTTTCAAACAATTGTTGAGTATGTTAATTGACAAGTAGACAGTATGCATGCAACATTTATATGGCTTTTTACTTGGATATATTCAAAACTATTGGTTCAATGAAATAGGAGCATCAAATATAAGTGTCTTTGGGTAAGAATTATTCAAAATATAATTATTACAAGTAAAATATTTTTGTTCATAATATATTTGTAAGTCAGACATCCGCACCAATAATTATTTAGAGTAATTTCATGCTACGTTGCTATCACAATTTGGAAAACACCCTAATATTTGGGATTATTTGAGTAAATCATATTTTATTAAATATATATGTTTATGTATAATTGTATTTTTGTGTAAGTATACAATCATATTTTAAATTTTACAAGCTTATGTATGAATAATTCTACTTACAAATAATAAAATCATATAGACAGTGGCAAAGCCATAGAATCTTTTGGGTGTTTAAACCCTACTTGAATATTTTGTTGTATAGAGCTCATTTAATTTCCTTTTTCATTCAATCATAATATATTTCTGTCCAATTTCTATAACTGTTTATATTTTCCATAATCAATTCAACATTTTCAAATGTAAAACATATAGTAATAAATATTAATAATTTATTTATTTACTATAAATTATTAAAGTAAATTAAAGAGGGCTTGGGTTTATTATTTATTAACTAGGATTTGATTGATTTTTTTTAATTCCCTTATAAAATAATAATAAAGTTTTCAACAATGTAAAAACATGTCCTTATTTTAATTTTAATTAAATTTTATCTTTTGTAGTTCAAAATGTTGGTAAATTGACGAATCTAAATTAATAATAAAAATTGCAGGCTAAGTATCACTTGTTTAAAAAAAAATGTATGTTCAGATACAATATTCTAGTTACTACAACCGGGATAATAAATGAGTAAGTGTTGTAATTGTGACTAACGGTTATTGGTTTTTTTTTTTATTAAACTTTTCTTTCAACTTCTTCTTTTATCAGCTCATAATAAGTATCATTTTCAAATACACGATAGTAATGTTCCCACTTGATAAGATCTATAGACGAGTCAATCTTAAAAATAAAACACAACTTTAAAATTATCTAAGCTATTAATAGTAAATAATTTATCTAGGTACTTTGAAATAATTTTGTTGAACTAAACGATTCCTTATATTTTTAAGTACATTCAAGACTATGATGGCTTAATAAAAAAACAGGTAAAAAGTATGTGATCATATTATTGACAAATAAAATAATAGTTGTTTTATACATGTAGTAATTTGAACGCTGTGTATGATTAAGATTTACATCCTCTTATTTCCCAAACAAACATGCTCAGGTTTGCACCTTCACACAAAGGAAGTCAGAAATGGTTCTTGATAGCTACCAAATTATTGAACAGGTATGTCAATTATGGCCGGCTCGCACTAGATACCAGATGCTGCCAGCAAGAAAATTCTCGTTGGCTAGCTCATTTGTTACCTGGGAGTCAAACTGGAGACCTTGCAAGCTGAAACATGCATTTTGACCATTCAAATAATAATTAATATCTTAATAAGAGTAGTCAATATTGGCACTCTGTATACCCGACTATTGTGAGGATGTAGGGTGAATGAAACCATTTGGACGGCAACCAGACCGTATCCTTTCTTATTTCACGCAGAGTATAAATATTGTTTACTCCATAAGAAAAAGTTCCTATGTCCCTTGATTAAATGAATAAATATTAAAGGACACTATACTGACAATTTTCAGAGGTGAAAACATGTTTACACAAAACTTTAACTTTAATTAAGTGACTAGATTTAAAATACTTAATATTAAATCAATAGAGGATAACATTTTGGAGTAAGCAAAAATCTGGGTTATTTAAAAACTCAGTTATTAAAGTTAATAAAAAAAATTTTCTTACCTAATTAATAAATTAAAAAAATATTAAATGAGGTTCATTCCAAAATGTCCTCTACTGATTTGATATGTGTTTTTAGTTTTTACTCTTAAACATAGAATCTCTTTATCAACTAATTTAAATAGTTTTGCGTGAATATATATTTTTTTTGCATAACATTGGAAAGTTTATCTGATACTGGACTCATATTTAAAAATATTTAAGATGTATTTAAATATTTTTAAAATGATAGAACACCTTAAAATTAGTGTGTAATGTCCTTTTAATAGAGATTATGACATGTACTTAAAAGAATAGTTAGTAAAAGATAATACTTAATGTTACTATTTTTTTTTTAATAAATGTATTTATTTATTGTTTTTATTAATTAACTTTTAAAAATAAACTAATTTAATTACCTAAAAAGTATCATGTTGGATAATTAACACTTATGTATATAATATTTAGTGTAATTATAACAATTTTCTGATTTCTGATGCTCACTTTTGTTATTAATATAAAATTTTATGGTATATTATATTCTCTGTAAATTTAATAAAAGTAAATATTTATTACAAAATATTATAGTTTATTAATAAATAATATGTACAAATATATTATTTAATATGTATGATGTATGCTATTTTTACAATGAATTCAAATTATTAATTATCATGTTGTTCTTCAGTTTTTTTTATAGTTTTATACTCCAGTACTGTTATAGCTTTTTCTAATGTATCAAATGCTATTGAAAATTTCAACATTAGTTGTTCATACCTATACAAATAAATAAATATAAAATTATTTAATCAACTTTGAAAAAAGTATTAATCCTTTTTTCTATTTACCTAAACAATAATTTATGAATGTGTTCAGTTTGTTGTTTAATCAATTCACGTTGTTTTTTTTCATTCTTGACCAATTTTTCTATCTCTTCTGTGTGTTTGTCTAAATCCCCATAATGCTTATCATTTAAAGCTGGCCATTTTTCTCCAAGTAGCTTAAGTTGTTGAGCATACTCAATTATCTCAGCTTCTGCAGAAAGTATAACTTCTCGTTTAGATATTTCAGGTTGATGGTCTTCATAAAAAGGATCCATTAACTTGTCCAAAAGTTTGACATGACCAAGTAAAGCAGTAGCATATGGATGACCAATACATGCATTACCAATAATATTGTCAACTTGTTTTATTTCTTCAACAAGGTTACCATTTGGCATTATAATTTGAATACTTTTATTTATACCATATACTTTCAACTCCATAGCATCTACACATTTTTCTAAAATTGCTATTTTATCAGACTCCATAATCTAAACATAATTTTATAAATAAAATGTAAATATACATATATGTTTTTTAATTAGGTAAAATTATTGCAAAGTTAATAAAGTTATTTCAATGAAAATAGTAATTTATTTTGCTCTTTACTGCGACCACAAATGAGGGTATTGTATACACCAATATATATGTATAACTGTTACTGGCTAGTATTGAAACAGTTAAACAGATTTTTATGAATAATGTGTCAAAAGATTCCTTTAGGTCTAATTAATGCTACTGGGTACATGAAATTAAGTGAAACTCAAAATAGCAATCATAAAAGAAAAACTAACATTTTGAGTGAAAACACATTAAAAGTCCACTTTATAATATAAATAGCAACCGATTCATTTTTAATTGGGCTAAATTCAAAATGTATAAAATTTAAAACCCAAACATCGAAATTAAAAAAAAAAAAAAAAAATGTATTGCACTTTTTTTGACAAACCTATACTTCTATAACAAAATACTTCCTTAAAAATCATAAATAAGCAAAAAAGGTTTCACTCTAAATTTTTTGAGTTTGAATAGTTCGTCCAAGTTTGAACTCTAACCAAACTTTTAAAGTTCGGTTATTTTTTGACCCACCTCTATTTTAAATCATATTTATAGTATTATCTACTGTTCTCTATTCATATATCTTCCATACATTATATTATAAGCTACTAAGACCATAATTAAAATCCAGAAAGAGCTTTTTGAAATGTACAAGAGTTCTGAAGATGTTTTTAGAGTACTCTTATAGAAAGTTGGAACTTGAAAAATTACTTTAAATCACACTAAAGAAAAACAGAATATTGTATCATTTTCAATCATACTTATAATAAAGTATAATGTATTAAAACCATATAGGTACCAGTATATATTATTATAACACAATTTTCAATAATGGTTTAGTCTCAATTAAACTAGGTATTTCATACAAAGTAAATTAGACAACATGAAAATATAGCAATGTAATTTTCAATCAACACAATCAGAGGCTCACTTTATCTTATCGCCCTATTATTAAATTATAAATCACTAAATATCTATAAGATCAATATGAAGATAAAAAAAAACATTGGTTAGGTGGTAGGTGGTCAAGAAATCATTGTTTTTAAATTTTTTGCAGTTCATTGGCATAAGTATTTAAAAATATATAGGTACCTAGGGAGGTTTATTTTTGCCAAGATTCTTTCTTATGGAAGGGTAAGTTAGGTATCAGACCTGCAGTGTTGTAAAAAATACTTTTAAAATGTATTTAAATATTATTCAAATACTATGTAAAAGTAATACTATTCAAATACTTTTTCAAGTTATTATCATACCAACTACCATTGATTATATATTATAGTTTATAATCAATGTTACTAGGTACCTATATATTATTAAGTTTGACTAATGCAAATGTGAAATACTGAAATACCTACACAATAAATATTGTTTATCTATCTCAATATTGATACTTGATACATGGATTAATAATTTATTGATAAAATTGAATTGGGGTATGAGAACACTATATTTATAACAATATTTTTTTATTATTGATATTATAAATATCCTGTGGGCATAAATCAATCACATAGGTGTTGCATAGATATCATCAACAGTATACCTATTGTTTATTGAAAAAAAATGATAATAGATAAATAGTGAGTAATTATATTATAGTATTATACCTACATTATTATTTATTAATAAGTAGGTAATATTGTTTAATTTAAAGTAAACAAAAAAAACATGTTTTTTAATAAAATGATTAATGAATTATTGCATTTAAATTGCATGATTTTTTAAAAGTTTACATCAAATATCCCACCCATTTTTTTATCAATATTGTACCATCAATACCACCACCAATCACCATACACAATTATTGACAATACAAAAATAACAATAAAATTTTCTGTATGAAAAATATATTTTAATTTCGACGAAAAGGAAAAAAATAATTTAAAATACTTTTTAAATACTCTATCTTGATTATATTTAAAAAGTATTTTAAATACACAGAAGTATTTAAATACTTTTACTCAAATAGGCACTTTACAACACTGACGATGTGGTATTTCATGACGAATTAAGGGATATTTTGGATTATATTTTTTTAAACTATTGAAGTCAAATAATAATTAACTACAAAAACTATAGGTATATTAACTATACTTCGTCATTTTATTTACTTGGCGTTTTAAAACAAATTGTGGGATATTTTAGATGAAAAAAAATGCTATCGAAAAACTACAACACGCATGAAATTAATATTATAAAAATAGCTAAAATTTTGTAACCGCTTATTTCAGCAATTTTATTTTTATATACTTATTCAAAATTTAAATAAAAAACTATTGACTAGGTACAGTAAAACATTTTAATTTATGATGTAGAAAGTAGAATAGTTACGTTTTTTTTTATTTAATATTATAATTACGATTTATATATTTCAAAAAGTTATACCTAATATAATATTATATAAGTACATAAGCAATGTCCTAAATATGGATTTAAACTACATATTAATAATAAGTTATTTATAATACACTTACGGATATTTCTTGAAGATAAAAATTAAGTTTAGATACAATTTTTTAGACTGATTATACCACCACTGAAAATTTTTTTTTAATGCCTAATAAAAACCTAAAATCAAATTTTTAAATACACCAAAACAGGATAATAAACAATAAACAGAGTCCCATAGAACATTAGGCATAGTCCATAGACATTTCACTAATTCGCTAGCTGCAGCTGCAGTCTTAACCACAGAATAGATATTTTGTCATGAACGACGGACTATTTACGTATGTTTCGCTATCAATTTTTGATAAGAGATCACAGGGGTACCAGATCACAGCGGAACGTACATAAAATATTTGTTGATAATGTCGGACTATTTACCAATGGACAACTACAGTGACCGTCAATTTATTGTCTGAAGCACGAATTAAGATATATATATATATATATCTTAATTCGTGGTCTGAAGTAAGTACTTTATATAATATAGTATATATATACATAAATATATATATTCTATTAGTTACTAATTTTGAAACAAGTAAAAATGATATAGTTATGATATGAGTTATCACTTTTGTCGTCGCGGTTAACCGCGAGTGTGACCACAGTTACTCAAAACTACGCTCGATTTCCGGCGTACACACTGTACCACCGCGCGGTGTGTGTAGTGTGTTAGTGTGTATAATATTCACCGCGTACGCCAGAGATTCGGCCGTGTTTGTGTGTATAATTGTAAATGTGTGTGACAAGTGAACGTCGTGTTTTACAGTTTTACACAGTATTTTCCGCGAGTAGCGTTCGTGCTCTGCGTTTGTGTGTAGCGTCCCGTCTTGTCGTCGCAGTTTTTCCTACACAGTGTTTTTCGTCACCCTCAACGCACATCGGTGTAGTCGAGTGGGTACATATTTCCGTAACCCAACGTTTGTACACCGTCGACCACTAAAAAAATAAATAAATAATACGTCAAAGTTACATCGAGCTTTTGATTTCAGTCGAAATCGCGTGCACGCAATTTGTTATTTCCACGCGTATTTTCCGTGCGAATATCTATTGTGAGTCGTGACTAGTCTTTTGACTTGTGCCCTCCATAGTCCGGTGTGAATCTCACTCGCGAATCGTGCTTTTACCTACCTGTCGCCACGACGGACGTCCAAATCGCCGATATGGAGAAGAGAATTGAACTAGAAAAACGGGGTCGGAAACCTGGAGAGGTAAATTAAATGATGTGTTAGAAAAGATTTTACTGACATGAAGATTTAAAATATTGCCCCTTCATGGTCGTGTAATTTGTTTGGTTTTTCGAAATTTGGAGGAGCGCGCGCGCGGACGCTCACACACATTCACACTTAACCGCTTTCCGGCATGCGTGTGCTTGCGGCATGTTAATTTTGAACCATGCGACGTATTCCACTACATTTTTAGTTTTATATGACGGTTTTCGTTCATCCTCATAATTAATAAAACGATACGTATATTTGCACCATATTACAAACGAATTTGGAATTACTCTCGTGTTTGGGGTATTGATTATTTTTCGTTTTGTTATTATTATTCGACTTTGGTTTTAACCAGATGTTTTGTTAATGTACGACAGTAGAACAAGCTTCAAAACAGTCTGTCGTATATATATTCTTACCACTGTGTCGTACGTTGTTATTATTATTATTGCTTAATGCTTTTATATCTTTGCGCCTTCATTCACTGCTGTGACGGTTTTAATTGAGCTATCGATATAACGACGAAAACTATTGGGCAGACAGGTGTGTGTATGTGTACGTGATCGCGCGTGCGTATTATACGGTCCTATAGGTGGGTGGCATGGGGGTAATTTGGACGGCGGCCATGTTTCATTTTAAATAGGTACGTCGTCGATTTTTTCTCAAGTTTATTTTGTTTTTTACTGCTCCGGAATAACTAAACCAACTATTAATTATTTGTTTATATAATATTATACCTATATGTATATTCTAAGTATGTCGCACAAACTCTAAAATATTTCAATTATGAATCCATGAGTACGTTGTACAGCAAACGCACAGATTTTATATTAAAACTTTTATTTCCTCTTATAATCCCGTGTGATATTTTCGAATTTTATATTCACTAAATTTTACATCACTTATTGTCTTTAATATAAGAGAGTAAACCACTTGATAATTATGTACGTACATCAGATTACCGATTACTAATGAGATTTTCAATAGTGGTTTACCTACCCTCATTTTTGTATTAAGGGTGTCAGTACAGCAACTTCTAAGGGTTTTACATAGGACAATTTTTAAAAATAAAATCTAATAATTGAAAAATTATTGTTTAAATTTTAAAAATAAATTATAAATAGTCTCATTTTTTACCTATTTATAAAACTATTGAAAGTATTAATTTTTACATTTTTTACTTAACCTACTTGAAAATATTGTAGAAATAAATTAAACAAAAATAAGTGATTATCAACGTTTATATATCAATGATAATATTGTATCCTACTGAGCTGTTTTTAATATGTATAAATGACACATTTTATGACTTAATTAAACTAACTTTTTGAGGTCTTAATAAATATAACATAAAAAATATTAAATTATCGAAAATTGGTAATGTAGGGCGGCACTAAATAATTTTATTTATCATCTGTTTTGATTTTGTATTTATAAGATGTTGTAAGTTGTTAAAAATTAAACTTTTATTACCCATCAGACTACAATTGGTATTACAAAATTTCACTAGACCAACAGCCGGTCAATATTACAACTTTAATACATATATTAAATCATATTTTATAACTTTCTTACCTACCTACCTAAATAGATGCGTTTGCATGAAAATATGTGAGCCATATATAATATGATATTGTTGGTAATTTTCACTTGTTCTTGTAATTTTCTATTTCCAAGTTAATTTCAATATTAATTTGTATAAAATAGAATTGAACAGTAAAATGTATTTGTACCTAATTGATACGGAGTATTTTTAAAACCTGTTTTTTTGTTAATTCAAAAATTGTACATAAATAATATCTAATGATTTAATTTTTTGAAAAAAAATCAATAGGTACCTATGAATAATAAAAGTAATAAATAGGTAATAGCTATCTATGTATAATTTTAAATTTAATTTGTGGTAATAAGTATATTACCTACTTGTAATTTTGAAATAAAAAAATCATATCTGTAGATCATTTTTCAATTAGGTAAGTACCTAATATGGTAGGTATTTTACATGTTTAGTTTTCTCAAATTTAGGTAGATAGGTATCTATATTAAATTAGAAGCTCTCTTATGTCATACCTATGATATTTCTAAACTTTGTATTCATTAAGAGTGTGATATACCTAACTAAATATACCAGTAGGTATATAATATCCAAAACCCTGATACCTACTAAATTAGGTATAATATTAAACTATACTAAATTATAAATAAACCAAATACAAATACCTATCTAATCCATTTTATTTTTCAAAACAACATTTTTATAATATTTTTATAAATATCAAACAATAAGAAAATATTATGTAAGTAGATACTATTTGTATAGATATGTTTAAGGTATACCACCAGATAATTGAAATTTCTGTTCCATTCAGTTCTTAATCGAAATTCCCTATCATTTAAAGGTCCTCTGTTTAAATTATTTATTAATTAATGTCTTTTTATGAAAGTAAATTTATTTGAATATTTAACATTACTAAGTACACAGTAATGATCATTTTATATTTTAATGTGAAAAGTAAGGAGTATATACCTAAAACACTAACAGTCCAAATTTAAGGAATTATGTACTTGAAAGTATGGAATTACATGAAAGTTGGAAATAATATATTATGATACAGGATTTAAAATAGTAATGTACCTATGTCAAACTTGAAATTTATATTAGATATTAACTGTAGTGTACTACAGTTAGGTACTGATGTGATAATAAATTATAAACCACTTTTCATTGGCATTCAAATTTATATTATTTTTTTTCTTCATGGTCTTTATATAATAAAAATGGTAATTTTAAATTTGAATCCCATACCTGAAAATTTAATAGGTACTAGCTTAATTATTGCTACCTATTACTTTTATTTTATTTAAAAATCTTACGATTTAATAGGTATTTAATTATATTATATTTAACTAGGTACAAACAAAATTATTTTTCGAACAAAATTATTAATTTTTATAAAATATTTATATTGTTTTTGTTAAATCTACCTATTATTTTTATACTCAACACACCATCAATAGGTATTTCAAATTTGATCTTGAGATAGCGTCATTTTGATTTAGTTGATCAGGATGGTACGCAAAAAAAAAATATCCGTTCGAAAATAAGGTACCTAGGATAAATTTCCGGTAATTTATTTTCCGTATATAAATAAATAAATATGATATATTATAATATATATATATATATATCTTAATTTTAGCAAATAACTTGAAAATTAATAATTAAAATTGAAAGAAAAAAACCAAAACCAATAGGTAAATAGTGATACTAATAATAATGTCAAAAATATACTAAAATTGTAGGTATAAATATAAATACCTTATAATTTACCAATACTACACAGATTATGCAATATATCGTGTATATTAATACTATTTATGATATAGTATATCTGTTCATCTGTGTTATACGTTGTATACCTACATTTTGTTCATTCGTCATATTTGTATCATTTCATTTATATATGTAATAATAATATAAAAAAAAAAATAACTTAAAAATATTCAATAGAAAAAAAGTTATTGCATCTGTTAAATAGTCCAGTTACACTGTATATGAAAAATTATAATGACCGGATATATTTTCCTACATTGTGGATATTTTTCCTAGATTCGATCAGGATATAATCTGCACCACATAATAACACAACTCTGCTTCTTTTACATGCACATATAAATTACTTGCTTGAGGTGTTGTGAGAGCAAATTTCTTAATTTTCCTAATCTGCCACCAGATATTGCATACAATGGAAGCGTGTTGGTTAGATATGTAATAATAGGCGAATGCAATGTAATCAACAGTATAGCATTCTAGCAGAGGGTTCTAGATTGTTTTCTTATGATATGTGCACCATTCGGTTACATTCTCTTATGAGGTGAAGTATTGTTTTATTTGTCTACTTATAAAATACATATGATCCTAGACTACACTAATCTTATATTGCTTTTAGATAATTTTATTTCATGTTTAATAACTTAACTACGAAAATAATGTAAATTTTTTCATTCATTAGGTAGGTATAGGTACTTGATATAATTTTATACCTATTTAATGTTTGTGGAGATTAAATAGACACATAATTAACTTGCGTTATATACCTACTTGTATTAAATCACTGGATAAATTTATTTTTAGGTAGAACCCCTTTAAAAAGTTAATGGATGTTTAAACTTAAAATTATTAATGCGTTGTGGCAGACCATAATTTTAGTATTTATGGTCATTCACCAAACTAATCTTAAATGCAAATGGAATAAACTGCTTGAAATTTGTTGTTATTAATTACAATTTTCAAATACTGAACTAGGTATATTATCAATAATTATTATTAATTCTGTGTATGTATTCATTTATTTAGATAGAATCATTGATCTTAGATGATTGCCGTAGCACTGCAATAGTTGGTCTAACAGATGATTATACTTGTTTACGCAGTCTTAGTTTAATCAATGTTGGTTTAACAAGTTTAAAAGGATTTCCAAAGTTACTTTCACTTTTATATGTGAGTAATACATTTAAATTAACAACTTCAAAATTTACTTTTTGTTTTAATTATTGTTGTTATTTATTTTTTTAGTTGGATATCAGTGAAAATCGTATTTCTAATAGTCTTCAAAATCTTAGCGGTTGTATTAAAATCAAAACATTGAATCTCTGCCAAAATAAATTGAAAGATTTTGAAGCCATTGAGCCATTGGTAATATATTTCCAAAAACAAATGATAAAGATCTTTAAAGTATTGTATTTATTTTTATTCAGAAATCATTACCGCGTCTTGTAATCTTGGATTTATCTAACAATGAAGTGACCAAAGAACAAGGATATAAAGAATTTGTACTAGAAAAATTCTCCAAGACCCTTAAATCTCTAGATGGGTATAGTTTATTATTATACATAAATGTACCTACATTTTATAATAAATATAATTATTTATAATTTTAGCGATTCTCTTTTAAATGGTAAAAATGAATCAGATTCTGATAGTGATGACGATGAAGATATTTCAGAATCTGAAGGTAAAATTTTATTTTGCTGCAATATTTTTGTATACACCTATATATGATATTAATATTATAAAAGTTAATTATTTTAGCTGAAGAAGAAGGTGAAGGTGAAGAAGAAGATGATGATGATGATGATGATAGTGATGAATATGACTCTGATGGTCAACCATTTGAAAGTGGAGATGTTGGTTTGGAAGAAATGTTGAAAGATAATATCGATGAGGAAAGCGAAGGAAATGACTATGTGGTGGACGATGATGTTGATCAAGATTCCACAGATGAAAGTGATGATGATGCAGGTGAAGCAGATGATAGTACTGCTAATGGTACGTATTTATGTTGATATACAACTTGACATATATTTGTCTTATCTAATATTTGTATAGGCATGAACAAACGTTTTCAAACCGATGATTGACGAACAGAAATTAAATCAGTATTTTTATTATTATTTTCCTAGGAATATGGTGATATTTGTTTCTTTATGATATTGACCTCACTTGATTGCACAATAGCCTGTTCTATCGATTTTTCTTTAAAAACCAAACTATTATAAGTAAAGTAAATTATATTAGTATAGTGTTTTAAAATTAATATTCTGACTTGTATGTCATGTATAATAAATAGTTTTTGTTTTTATTTCCTTGAATATATAATATATTATTTTGTTTAGGTTTTTCTAGTAAAAAAAAAAAATTAAATCTTGTTCCTTTAATTCAAACAACAATATGTTAAAATAATATGGTAATTTGGTTGTATGTAGTGACATTCCATAAATTGTTAATATCACAAAATCTAAAACGATAATTAGACTACTAAAATATATATAAATAGAACATTAATTTGCAATTGAATTGTATGCTTCTCACAGTATATTTTAAGAAATAATTTGCACCAAGTGTCAATTCCTAATAAAAATAGTGTTTGAAAAAAAAATTCTATCTACATAAAATAATGATTAAAATATCAATACCTAACACTGTTCATCTAGTATAAAATAGTATCTAGTTAATATGTTTAATATTAAAGGACCATACAACACAAAAAGTGTATTTTTTTTTTATTACGTATTATTATTAATACAAATGTATATAAAAAAAATTGTCTACGGCGATTCGTTTTTGAGTTACAGCGTTTTAAAAATCACTCGTGACGTCATAAGATTATACACCACGGCGGCGTCCTATGCTTTTACACGGGAATCATCGAAGAAGCGGCTTGAGTTATTTATTTATATTTTTTGTTATATTGGATGAAAATGAAAAATTAATTCAATTTTCATAAGTGTGTGTTTTGCTAAATTTTGGTGTAACTTTTATCGTATAAAAATAAATATTAAATAGAAAAAATATTAATATAAGATCATACTCGCGGGTTGCGCGCAACACCGCTGCTATTCATAATACGATGAACTGTTTATCGCTTATTCGTTGGTTTATTTTTATTTTCTATAAAACTATAACTTGGGAATTGGGATTGTAATTATATTATTAAAACCTATAGGTTTATTTAAGTTTTACATTATCAATCTTCAATACTTTGTATTTCTTTTAATGTAGGTACTAGGCACCTACATTTAGTTTCATTTTCATTTTCTCATTATCCTTCAAAGGTGCATGTGCATTATTTTATATAATCAGTGGTAATTGTTAAGTATAATAAATATTTTATACCTATTTAATCTTTAGGAAACAGATTTTATGGTGATTGTACCTACATATTTTTTTTTTATCAAGCGTACAATTTGATAGATAGATATTTCGTTACAAATTACCATTACGTAGTTTTTTTACTAAATTAATATTGTACTTATAGGTACCTATTTTATTTTACATATTATTTTATCGATTACAAAATGTATATTAATTAATAATACATACAGTATACTAAATATTTAGAAAATGGTGCATAATAATATTTAGTACCTACATCATTGGCAAATTAATACGCTTTGGTTTGATCAGAAAAATAAACAAAATTAATAATATGTTATTACTACTTAATTATGTATACCTTTAATATTTATAATTCAAAAGAATGTCTGGCAATACAATTATAAATACGTCTATTCGGATTAAAATTTCTCTTTTTTTTCATAGAATAAAAATGACTTTATGCTCTGTTCATAACTGTGATGAAAATAGTAATAAACATTCTTCAATGGGAGTTCATTTTCATGTATAGTGGTAAAATATGGTCTTGCAAAATAAACAAAACGGCATTAAAATTGTATTTCAAAGTTTAGGTAATCCGAATATTGTCACCTACAAATTGTATAATAGGTGGTAGGTACTCAAAAACGATCAACCAACCAAAATAATTGTTCGTTTATTTTGCGTAAACATGTTTTTTAAATAAATATCATGATTACAAAATTAAAGAAAAGTGGTACTGACCCGCGATTATTTTTAAATTGTTTGATTTTCGTTTTCCCTAAAATGTCTTATATAGAACTCCTTAAAATCTCCGTGCGTATGCTGTATTTTTAATATTTTATATATTTAATACTAAATTTTTATATAATAAAACTTACACCAAAATTTAGCAAAACACACGGACTTATGAAAATTGTAGTCGTTTTTCGTTTTCGTTGAATATAACAGAAAATATAAATGATTATCTTAAGCCGCGTCTGATTTCTATGTAAGAGCATAGGCCTCTGCCACATTGTATGATCTTATGACGTTCTGTGGCCTTCTTTCTCGAGCTCTAGCTCCTCAACGAATGGACCTAAACAAATTTTATTACTACCATTAATTATATTTATTAATTATCTATCTTTTGAACCCATGTCATTTTTTTGTGTTGTATGGTCCTTTAATATTATGTATAATACATATATATATATATTTATAACAATAATAATTCATATTTACAGAATCCCAAGATACTAGAGGAAAAAAAAGAAAACTTGATGAATAATAATCTATGAGTAAGGATGTTTTTGATTACTGTTATGTTAAGTGGAACAAATTGTATGTATGTGGCCCATATATATATATTTTTTTTTAAGTATCACCTTATAACATTATTATTATTTTTTTTTTTTGTACATTTATTGTTCTATTTATAGACATATATTCATGTTGTACCACACAAATAATTTAATTTATTTTAAATTGGAATTTAATGTTATTATGCCATTGTATTTTTTAAACACACTTAGCTTGACTTTGGACTAGTGATAATACATTTTAAATCTTACTTGATCAGCATTTTTACATCTTGTTTAAAAAGACATTTTTTTTATTCTCTATTTTTGATGTTTGGAGAAACGTGTTTTTTAAATATGTTGATCTGTTTGTAATTTAATTTGTGTTCAAAGACCAAATAATAAGGTATCAATGTGTTTAGAAAATATATTTTTCATTGTGAGTTATTATTATTATTTTTTATTTATTTATTTATTATTATTTTTTTTTTTGTAAGACATTTACTATTATAAATTTAATTTTTTTTGAACAATATGACTGATTATTTTTGTTGTCAGTATGAATTTAAAATTATCTAAGTAATAAAGTAAGTAGTTTTACAGGGTATAAGAATTTTTGAGTATTTTAATGAAAAATAATAACAGTAACTAAGGTGGAATAATATGGTATAATTGTTTGTTATACATCTACTAAATACTTCAAGTTTTAATAATTATTTGTACTCTATTTTATTTTGATTCCAATATTAATACATGTGATAATACAAATAAAATTATGTTAAAATTGATTTTTAATATATTTTTTTTTTTTTTTTACTGCAAATATATAAGTATGATAATATAATAATTATATATAGTATAAATAGTATTCAATAACTGGTGTCTTTTTTTTGTTACCTAATATGGTTTTAAATCAAAGTTAAAATACATAAATTTATAACTTATAAATGTAGTGAATATTTATATATATATATATATATTTCTTATTTGTGTAAGTTTCAGATTATTCCTCATAGATACCCTGATATATATTCTAATTATTGTAAAAATCATGTTGCATCTTAAATAATTGTTATTTATTTTTGGCCATAATAAAATCAGGAACACAAAGAATGTGTGTTACCTTTCATGCTCTTTTCTGTATGCCCTCCAAAAGATTGGTTTCAAAAATGATTTCCCTGCCGATTGTTATATATTTACTATAGTTTGTACATTATGTTTCTGAAAAATTGTTAATATCAAAGTCGGCCCTAATTTTTAATGCTCCTGACTATAGGTATTTTATTGTTACTAATATTATAAACCGTTATTTAACAAATATTAATCACATTTGTTTTCAACATGAGAAATAATCAAATAGTTAATAAAAAGAAAAATAATTAATCACTTACCTAGTATTCCACCATCTGTACTTGGTTTACTTTAAGAAGGTACCTTGTTTCTAACTAGTTTATGTCAGTTACGGTTTAACCCCCACTAAATATTATGCCATAGTTTAAATAATGATCACCAGTACAGATGCAGATAGCTTGCGCGTCTATTTTTTATTTTTAGTATATTGTTTTTTAGCATGTGTGACTGTACTATGTTTCAATTTATTTATACACATTGGAGGACAAGATATGAATCACTTTTTTCTTGTTGTTGTGACTGTCAAAATGCTATACACATACAGGGTTCCTTCTTAAAATGAACTGAGTATATTGTATACTGACTATTATAGATGTATGCTCTTTTCTTACACCCTGTGTATGAATTATTTATATTATATATTATGTTTAAGCATAAATTATATTTATTATAAATATTGTTAAAGAAAGAAGAAAACCTTGTGAGTGACCCTGAATGTAAATAATTATTTTTATAATATATTAGATGAAAAATGATATATAATCTTATCAAAATTTATGACATTTTAATCACTTAATTTTTTTTTTATAAAAGGCTCAATAAAATATTTATATTTTAATATTACCTTTTGTAGTCTTAAAATAAAAAGGAGACTAAAGTCGTAAAGGACCATTTTCTAACATATTCATCTACATATAATATATGTTATGTCTAAAAAAATTTCTTAGAATATTCAAAATATAATATATGGTGCAAAGTGTTCCTTATTGATTTGACAATTGTATTAAAAGTTACTTCTATTAATATTTTTAAATATAGAACTTCCATAGCTGATACTGTTAATTAGGTAATATCTTATATTCAAATTAAAATGTTTAAAGAATAATTTTTATTTATATATTTTTAAAGGTTTTTTGAAAGATTATGTATGGACACTATAGAAAAATCAATTCTAAGTATACTTAATCTTTTATTTGATTTTGTATTACAATTTTATCTTCAAAATATATTTTGTATACAATTTATTTATTTTAGTTTAAATTAAATACAATATTATAATTTCTACCTATAAAAATAATCAATGTGTCATTGTATTATTTTAGTTTTCAATTATTATCACTTACTACTTGATTATTGCTGAACCGTTTTGTTGTTGTTGTTGTAAAGGTTTTAGTTTAATTTATTTTGGTAGATAAAAGTAAGAATAAAATATTTATATTATATTAAAATATATATTTATAATACACTATTTTTTAATGCATTTGGTTGCAATCTTCAGTGCATGTGTTACATATATTATAATATATTTATTATTTATATATTGTTTGTATGTACATTCTTTCTTTATTATTAAAATTAATATATAGATATAAATGTAATGTATGTAGGTACACATTGTTAAACTCCTTATTTATGTTACTTCTGTTTAAGCTTTTAAATTGAAAAGTAAACTTATCATTATGCTTGTTTCACGACAAAAATCATATTGTGTTTAAATTTTAATTTTTCCAACATATTTGTAAAAATAAATAAATGAATAATTAAAATTTAATTGTGTTGCATTTATTAAATAAGTATATGTATTATTTGAAAACAAAGTATAACCACAGAGTAAAATATTTTCATTATTTCATGAGCTGCTATCAGATAAGCGAAGTACATCCACCTGTAATAACATCCGACGAGCAAAATACTCCCTACTGGTCTGGACTTTTATATTTTATTATTGATGAATACCTATATATATATATATATGTATATATTAAGAATAAAAATTAAATTTAGGTAAAACATAAGAATAATTTAGGTATAATTGCAAAAAAATTAGGCCTAGGTCATTGCATAAGTTAGGTGCCTATTATCAATTTATTCATATGATTAATAACTCATTTAATCAAAATCTTCTTAATAATTGCTTACATAGAACCTCTTAAAGATTGACTGTATAGCGTCTTCATAGGAATTTTTCAATATGAACAATATATTTGTATAGGTTAATTATGGTATTTCTACTACAAATACAGGGAGATTCTTTTGTCATGCTCACCTATTTTCTATGTGAATATTTAAATTAAAATTTTTTTTTTTTTTGCAAGTATAAAATACTTATATCACAACATTTATATGAAGAGTTAAAATTGTTTACTATTTTTTAGTTTATATAGGTAGGTATTTTTAATAAATGACATATTGTAAAGCAAACAATTTTGATAATTTGGTATATGAATATTGAACCAACATTTAATTATTTAGTAGCATTTAAAACAGGAGAGCTGGGTACTATAAAAAATATTCTCTGTAGTCTGTCCCTCCATATACTTATCTAAACTTGCTGAATGCTTATAAATAATAAACTGTTTGTTCAATATTCAACGTTAATACATCAAAATGTGTATCAAAAATCAAAATATAAAACCTATAATAACAAGGATAAAAATAATAAATAATTGGAACTTTTTATAAAAATGTTTAAAAAGAAAATTAGGTGAGAACATTAAAAACATCATCCTACATACAGGATCTATTCTATAGGAGAATGGCAGTTTTGAGGAAGATATGAAATATAGGATTAAGCGAGGGTGGATGAAGGGGAGAGAAACGTGAGGTATTTTGTGCAACAGGAGAATCCTAATTAGGTTAATAGGTGAATTTTTTACATAGTAGTCAGGCTTGCAATGATGTACAGATCGGAGTGTTATGAATAACATTCTAAATAATATAATATCTGAATAATGTTAAATTATAGGTACTCAAATATTATATTTTATAGGTACCTATCCATTATCAATTTAAATTTAAAATGACAAAAAATTTGTTGGATGAAACTAAAAAGGTCAAGTTTGGACAAACTTTTTCTATATTATAACAATGTAACAATCATGGCAATATTAAAATATTAACATATTAAATTTATATTTAACCAATAAGCTGCAATGTTAAAAACAAAAGCTCTTTAAATTAAAAAAAAAAAAAAAACTAAAAAATACATTTATTTAAAATAGATCAATATATTTCATTAATATAATAATATAAATATTTTTATTCTTCAATCAGTTCTACAATAAGAAAAAATATAAGTAAATGGATATAATATAAAAATCATACATTACTTCCACCAAATGGCTATAATTTTAGCTATAAATACTTGAGCATATTATTACTTCTTATAACTATAGTATCCTTCACCAGTTTTGATTCCCAATTTTTTTTCATTTACCAATTTCTGTAAGGATGTCAATGGATTGAACAATGGATTTTCTGGGAATTTATCATGCCATCCATTTATAATAGAATTGGTAGTATCGTGCCCAACATAATCTGCCAATTCAATGGGTCCCATTGGATGTCCAGCACCCAACTTCATGGCTATGTCAATATCCCTAGGAGAAGCATCACCTCTCTCCAACATTCTAATGGCTTCAGCTAGCAATGGAATAAGAAGTCTGTTGACTACAAATCCAGGAGTGTCTTTGCAAGTAATGGCTGTTTTACCAATAGCTTTTGCCCAAGCCATTAATGATTCATAAGTTTCATCGGATGTTTCAGGAGTTCTAACAACTTCCAATAATTTCATCACTGGTACTGGGTTGAAGAAATGTAGTCCAGCAAATCTATCCTTCCTCTTAGTGACAGATGCAATTTCACCAATAGCCAACGATGATGTGTTAGAAGCAAATATAGTCTTTTCTGGTGCAATGTCATCTATAGACTTAAAAAGCTTATGTTTAATAGACAAATTCTCAACAATGGCTTCTAACACTAAATCGGAATTTTGTACCACATCAGGCAAGCTTGTGGAAGTACTAATTCTTGATAGAGTTTCAGATACAAAGTTCTCACCATCTTTAGGTTTTTCCTTGTAAACTTTTTTAGCAACTCTCTCCAAACTTAGCTGAATGCTTTTATGAGTTTTGTCTAAAACATCTTGATTAAGTTCCACAATAGTCACATTGTGACCAGTTTGGGCAGATACTTGAGCAATACCTGAACCCATTAATCCACCTCCAACAACAGTAACATTTTTAATTGCTGCACGAGTAATAGAAGTTGAGAAATGTCTAGAAATTACACTTACACACGACATTTTTATTATTTTTAAAGTAAACTATTGGTATTATATTAAACTAAATAATTAAAAACAAAAATTAAAATAGAATGCGGAAGAAAATGTGTAATTATGCAACAAGTAAAAACTTTGGCATTGGCACAGTTATGTTCCACAGTCCACAATCGCCAATCTACAATGACAATCTATGGTCAGTGACTTTTACAGTTTTATATACAGTGAGTCCGTAACACATAAAATTATAATCATTGTTTGAAATTCATATTTATTTATAAAATTACATTTTAAAATGTACTTTAGTATAATATAATCAATTAAAATAATATAGGTAGGTATTAAATTGAAAATGTAAAATTTATTTACTTTCAAATTTACTATTTTAATTTTTCAAATTCCTTATCACATAATAAAAATATCCTTTATCTTTAAATACCGGTTTTAATTATAAACAATTATTTTTACCAAATTTTTGTTTGAAGTGTATCAATTGTTAATTTTTTATAAAATTTTATTTTGTGGTAAATATACCAATTATATTTAGTAAATTGAATAGTTACCTAGGTATTTTATAATATCAGAATGTCGGACAACGATCATCGAAGATGGAGTCATTTAAAGAAAATCTTAGAACGTTCCAGTCCATTTTGTCATCCTGATTTTGAACCTGGCACAGGCATATTCGATTTCCTTCAAAATTCCTGTAAACTGCTTGTTGTTGGTGCTGGTGGATTGGGTTGCGAATTGCTTAAAGACCTTGCAATGATGGGATTTGGTGATGTTCATGTAATAGATATGGACACTATAGACTTATCTAACCTAAACCGTCAGTTTTTATTCCGTAAAAAGGACGTCAATAGTTCCAAAGCTGAAGTTGCAGCAAAATTTATTAATGAACGGGTGCCTGCATGTCGTGTTACACCTCATCATTGTAAAATACAGGATAAGGACGAAGATTTTTACAGACAATTTCATTTTGTAGTGTGTGGTCTTGATTCTGTAGTTGCACGACGATGGATTAATGGCATGCTAGTGTCTTTGTTGTCATATGATGATAACCAACAACTTGACAACTCCACTGTAATACCATTAATCGATGGTGGCACTGAAGGTTTCAAAGGCAATGTGCGTGTTATATTACCAGGAATTACACCTTGTATTGATTGCACTTTATATTTATTCCCACCACAGGTAATACATTTGCTTATACTTAATAATTTGAAACATTCACATAGTTTGTTAATATACGTATTAATTATTAATGTACATAAATTAGATTAGGTAAATTCTTATAAATGTATTATAAGACAATAGTTAGTAATCCAAATCTGAATAATTATAGGTTGTAACCTACGTACTTATAATTTTATTATTTGTTGAATTAATATTTTATTCATGATGACTCACAAGGAAACCTTAACTCTGAAAATTAAATATATCTTTTATAGTTGATAGTTATAACTAATCCAAATTATATATTTTGTAAATTAAATTATACCTAAAAAAATTTAAAAATACACTGTACTATAGGTCAGTGATAATTCAAGATGAAGGAGGGGGCTAGATCCACATCCCGTTCAACAAGTCTTTGTAATCACCTTTAATATATATATATATATAGTACTACAGTTTCCAGTACTTTACAAATCCCAGTTTCAATACATATATTTACTTATTTATTTTAATTTGATATAAACAAAAATATGTGAAAAATTATCAAGTAACCCCCTTTATGGTATATAAAAAATTCTTGAGTGATATATTAATTATACCGGCAGAGTAGTGGTTCACATTTATATTGATAAATACATTTTGCTTCAACTTTTAAACTACTTTTCTTATTTTTTAAAATTTTTAGTATATTGCGGTATGTGCTATAGTAGTATTGTATACATATTAATTATTATGTATATAGGTAGGTACCGTATTTTTGTGAATATTTTAAATAACATATAGGTTGTCATCTTAAAAGATGCGAACAAAATAATTTTCATTGATATGTGTACACTATTTAACATAAACCCACGACTTGCAAAAAGTATCAAAAAATGTGCTGCTATTTTAGAAACATCCAACGACTAGTTCAAGTATAAATGTATTGAAACATCCCTACATAATTTACTGGACACTTTTTAAATTTTTTTTTGAACTTGAGAATTCATTATTTGAAAAATAAGCATCTAAATAATAATTAAATTAAATTAAATAAATGTACTTGATAATTTCTAAACTAAGTCCAACTGCCAAATTTTAAATTTACTAATTTTTTGGTCTAAAAAATAAATTGGAAAAAACTAAAAAGGGTGGCTGGTATAGGTAAACTAAAAGTAGAAGACTATTGATTTTTTTTTTTGCAAGAAAATTATTGTGAGTACTATACATTTTTAAACTATAAAATGTCTACATCTATTTATTGTAGAATAAACATGTTATTTATTTACACAGTTAAATAATATATAAGCAAATTTCCTAAAAAGAAAACCAGCCAGGTAATCCAGGACGATTTCCTTGTTTTTCCAAATATTCTTTGTATAAATCTTGACTTAATTTGTTTGATTTTTCATCTTCAGCTGAACGTTTTTTAAATTCTTCTGTTTCGCATACATTAGGAAATTCAAATTCTTGATCTCTAGGCTATAATATTAAAATATTGATTCCATTAATTTTAAGCATATAATGATAATCATAGTATTTAAATGAAAATTGTATTTAAAAAGAGAGTAATATACCATTGTAACAAAGGCTCGCCGGAAGTCATCTTCTTTTATAACTGGTCCATATCTGTTAATTATTGCTCTTTTTAATTTACCTGGCACACATGGTAATAAAGAATATAATATACATTTATTTAAAATATTCATTATTATATGAAAATAATAAGATTTTACCATTTTCGATATTTGATTCAACTTTAATTATTTTAATTTTATATATTTTTTCTAAATAATTCTGTATATCATAATTTGTCATTCCAGTAGGTACTATAAATTGAACCACATTTTTTGGTTGCTTTTCTTCTGGCCGTACTAATTTCATCCAAAAATTTGGCAAAAATATACGTAACTGAGGGTTGCCCCGCTGATAAAGTGGATACCTATAACATAATTATTATAATATTAAATGACTGAAGAGTGATGACTAATGACAGATGATATAATAAAACAAAAATACATTGCACATAACATGTATCGAAGTAAAGAATTCAATAAAATTAATATACCTAGATATTAAATAAATAATAATTTTACTATTTATGTACTCCATTCAATAGGTAGGTAGGTACTTACCATCTGGTAGACATTATATTACAAGATTTTTCTTTAAAACACGAAGAATATGTTTCCTATATTATAGTTTTAGTTACAATGTAATAAACAATTACAAATAATCCAAATATTATGTATTAAAGAACTATAAAAATCATAGAACATATTATATTATGATAAAAATATGTAACATGTAAAATTTATATCGCAAAATATTACGATTCGTGAACTAGTTCTAACCAGTAACCATGGTTAGAGAATACGGGAAGCTCAGTAGAAAATGTTGATAGTTGCCTATCCAACCCCTTTCTCTTTATCATTATAAATGCTTGATAACAAATACAAACTATTTGGCGCCAATAAATTACCATAGAATATATTACAGAAAATGTAATTATTATAATTCATAGTTGTAGGTTTTGGACATGAAGACTAGAGATTTTGATCTTGACTAGAGTCTTCATGGTTTTGGCGTTATGTGGTGGTTGTATTACGTTGTATGGTAAACAGCTATAAAAAATTACCCATTTATAATTTATTCGTTAATTTGTAAATGTTTAGGTATATTATGAATATTATATTAATTGAGTAGTTGTAGCGTTGATTATATATTATTTAATATTAATATAGTATTATATAATAATGTTCTTACCTATTTATCACTTTTATACCTACATTATTTTGTTTTTTTTTTTTTTTTTAATAGAAATTTGTTCAAATATAAATATATTTATTTGATATGTTAATATAATTTCATTTTCAAAATTTAAAACATGTTTTATTTAAAGCAGCTCTCTGTGAGCTAATTTTATGTGGTCATGTTTTTTCAAATTTTCAAGCAATTTTCAAATAATATGCAAATATCGTACGTGTAAATCAGGGCCGTGGAGAGAAAATCTAGGGCAGGGTGTTGGCTGTAGTAAGGCCCTCAATTTTTGAGGATCATTTATACAAATGACTTTTTTTTTATGCTTATTTGTCGCCATTTTCAAACCGCTAATTGCGATATTATATTATATAATTGTGCTTATATGGTAGTTTGTTGATCAAACTTCTAATTTCAATTAATGGTAGATAGTAGGTAAATTTACTATAATATTGTATAGTAAAATCATTCATTATATATAATCAATGGTAAAATTAACTAACTATTACGTTTAATAAAAAATAATTTATTATACCTATATTTTATAGTAAAATTTAGTTAATCTTCCCTTATTTTTTTTAACTAAAATTTTTTAGTAATTATTTATTTCCGTTACATTAAATAAAATATGAGAACTTAAACTAAGATCGAGTATAGAGTTTTTGTTCAATAAGTATATTTAAACATCTAAAATTTGTAAAATAACCGTGACTACCGCAGCAGTATGTGCGCACGTCTTTAATACATCCATAAAATAGTCAAATTAATACAATTTATTAATTTATTATTGACAATAAATTAAAAATAATCAATAATACCCATATACTCATAGTCTTAATTAATTTATGATTTTTTACAATACTTGTAAACAAGATTTTTACCTATTAAATTTTAAGATTTAGCGAAATGATTGATTTTTTTTTAAATACATTTTTACATTAATTCCATATTACTATTTTTTTATTTTTGTATTTAAACATCTTTATTTTGAAAAAAAATAATAATACACCTAATAATATTATATTTTGTAAACAAATGTCACAATATCTATTTAAATCATTGTTTTATTTGTAATTTGTTATATAATTTTAATATTAGAGAGCGTCACATTAACTTAGGTGGACAATATTTACAGCGGCACATATCTGTCAATGCAATTGTACGCGAGTTCCACTGGTCTGTAGTTATAATATAACCGGTGGCATACCGGTGGTCCAGAAACAAAAAATATAGATTATCAAATATCTATAATTTGTGTAGGCGGGATATTTAAATTATAATATCTTAAAGATGGCTTATAAATGTAACACTAATATCCTAAAAAGTAAAAAATAATATTATATATTACCTTTATCTATAATGATCAAGTTTTTTATTCTGAGTAGAGCAAAGCAAGAGATTTCTAGGTTTCAAGATGATATTTATTAATTTATTTGAATTTGTTTATTTATTTAAAAAATATAATATATAAGTTAGTTATAAATTATAACTAAAAATATAAAAATATTTGTAAAATTTAAATTTAATGATAAAAAAAAATATTACAAATCATGAATTTATCTGGTATAAAAAGAAAACATTTATTTTACAATTTACAATTTGTGGTGTTAAATGCATTTGAATCTAGGACAAAATCCGCCCAGCGTCTTTCAGGTAGGACAAAATCTGTCCAGAAAATACAAGGCGGACCAAAATTTTTTTTATAACTAAATATTTATAAAAATATGAATTTGAATTGTGAATTGCATTAATTGTTTTATTTTAACCATTGGTACATTTTGAAAATTATTAAAAACTAAAAAATTAATTAAAAAATGATAAGAAATTTTCCGGAAAAACACAATAACCATTCACATTTTACAAATCACAATATAAATTACGAATACAATCTGTGTTACTATATATTACTCCTAAATACCTTATGTATATGCTATAGGAAATATAGTGCGTCCTATAACAATGCATATTTTCTTATAAATAATTACTACCATTAGCACAGAACATAGATATACATAAGATATTCTAAGCACAAAATAACAAAATATCACCTTATCACGTACCATTAGTACCATTCATATTCTATAAATTATATCTAATTATTTATCAAATTAAAAAAAAAAAAATTGGGCGGATTTTGTCCTAGTAGGTATAAATAATATTGGTCGGATTTTGTTCGTCTCGTATTTTCTGTGCGGATTTTGTTCTTTTATCAATGCATTTATATCTCATGTATATTAAATAATAATGTATGATTTATGTGTATCTATGTTTTAATTAGGTATCTATAAAAAGTGTATGTAACTAGTGTGTATTACTTAGCTATTACTAAATACTAATATACCTATAAAATAAATCTATATAATCGACACCTATCGTTTAATAATTTTACATCTGTGTATACCTAGTCAATCAATTCTAAAACTTGAAACTGTAAATGAATAAATACAAAAATATATCTTTTGTAATATATTAAATTGTTGTTTGATTATATATATATTTTTCTAGGTGACTTATCCATTATGTACTATAGCAAGCACTCCTCGTTTACCTGAACATTGCATAGAGTATGTGAAGTTAATACAATGGCCAAAAGAAAACCCATTTGATTCCAATATAGATACAGATGACCCGGTTCACACAAGTTGGATTTATGAAAAATCTCTCGAACGTGCAGATAAATTTGGTAAACACTTAAATGGATGATTGTCAAATAATTCTTAATAAATATATGCATATAAATATTGTATCTATGTATACATTAGGAATAAATGGAGTAAATTATCGACTGGTTCAAGGTGTAATCAAAAATATAATACCAGCAGTAGCATCAACAAATGCTGTGATAGCTGCAGCTTGTGTCACTGAAGCATTCAAAGTGGCTACCAGCTGTTGTCCTTTATTAAATAATTATACAGTGTTCAACGATGCTGATGGTATATACACATATACATATGAAGCTGAACGCAAAACAGACTGTATTACTTGTTGTCCATCTACGGTCAAGTATCTTGATGTTGATGATATAGCTATGCGGTTAGAGAAATTAATTGAATTGCTAGGCGAACATCCTCAATATCAAATGAGAAATCCTGCACTCACTATAGAATTAGAAGGAAAGAGGAAAACACTGTACATGCCAAATGTGCCTTCTATTGAGTTAAAAACAAGACCAAATTTAAAAATGACCCTAGAAGAACTTGGCATTGCTGATGGATGTAAATTATTAGTTGCTGATATTACTAATCCTCGAGCTTTTGAAATTATTCTAAAAATTAAAAATAACTGTGTTTTAATGGAATAGTTTTTAATAATTTATTTTTTTATTCTACTAGATAACTTAATAATATTTTGTAATATTTATTAAAATATATTTTAAAACTTTAAAATATATTTTGTAATGTGTATGATTATTAGTTATTTCTTATTTATTTATATGGTATAAAACTATAAACTTAAAAGTATTTACTAACTGTTGCTTTTATATTGTATATTTTTAATCTCAGGCTTCAGAATAATAAATAAAACTCTTTAAGAGGATGTCTCGCACCTAATTTCAGGGGTTCTATATAGGTAATTGTGAGGAAATTAAGTATTTTATAAGTCTGTTCCATTTTTATTTTCACATTATCATATTTGTTTAAAAAATGTATATTTTAGTTAGTACTAATTATTTAATTTTTCTAATAGTTTATTTTAATTATTAATTAATAAATAAAAATAATGGCGTTTAAAATTTAAATTAATATCAAATACTTACTTTTCAATATCTATTTTACGAAGAAAAAAAAAGGGTAAAATAAAACTACCGTTAAATGCAACATATAATAATTTCAATTTTTTTCAGTAGGTACTTTATCGGGATTCTTAATGGTCACTTATTGTTAAATACAAAAAATAAGTATAGAATATATATATTCGTCATAAATCTAATATTCTTAATTAAAATGAATAATAAATATACTAAATTTCTAAAATAATATTAAAATTAATTTTACTTGATTTATTAATTTTTTTATTGTAATACTACTTAGCTATTATTTTATTTTTGAATAAAATAAATAAATACATTTTTTGAAGAAAAATGGACAATGGAAAAATTAAAAATAGATTTTACACTTAAATGGCTTATACGCCGAAACATCCACAACTGTTTAGTCTACAACCACAGAATAAGGATACAAGTCTCTATAGACAAGTGCTACACAATAAAAATACCAATTTTTTTTTTTTTTTTGGTCCATCGTAGCAATTGATTGAGTCGTTCTATAAAATTTTGAAAACTGATTTAAATTTGTTAACAACTACTTTTAATCGACTATTAAAATAATTTTTCTTTTTCCTTAAAATTGTTTTATGAAATTAAAAATGACTAAATATTTGTTGTCCAAATATTAAAATATTAGATATAAACATTTAAGAACTAATAAAGTCGATTAAAGTTCATTTGTTCATAAATTCAAATCTATTTTTTTAAATCCAAATTGGACTATACATGATCACTTTTGAGTAAATTTTAAAATAAATTCCTGAAATGTCAAACGATAATTTACACGTGTGTGCTTATTGCTTGCTTGAACGTACGTTATCGGTGTGCATAATGCTGGTAATGTTATTAAACGGGTTGCGGATAGTAGGATATCATTGATTATTATTTATTAGTTGGTATTTATAATCAATTCAGGATATATACACATGCACACACACACATAAAATTGTAGTGTTGTTTGAAAATTTCCCATTATATACATGCCCTTTTGAAATTAGCCCGAAGAGAATACGTGTGATGTTGGTGGTTAGTCCCCTAACATTGTCCTAATGATAGGTACCAAATAAACGATAATATTTGCAAATTGAATTTCAGAATTTGCAAGTCGCAAGGGGCAACTTCACGCCGTCCCCCCAAATTGTCGGATCGATCTCGGACTAATGTCAATATTTTGTATATGAGTAATTAGAAAATATATTCAAATCATTTTAAACCCTGAAATTGCCATTAAACTAACTGGAGGGGGGGCAACTTCACGTAGACCCCATCGCATTGTTGGATCCATCCCGAGCCAATGTCAATATTTTCAAATTGGTTTTCACAATTTGTAAATCACTTCTAACCCCTGAAATCGTTATTTAAGGGCCGAGGGGAAATTGTTAAATTCATGAGTTGTCTACAAGTACTTACATATTGCCCGATCGACACCGGAGTACCGGACTACCACCAATATTTTACAAATAGGTAGGTAGGTAATTATTATAACAATAATAACTAATAATTAATAGTAATGAAGAATAAACATTCTATATATATATTAAGTAGGTAGGTCATTTTCAATATAAAATTAAAATATTACGAATAGCTTTTTATATTGTATTTACTATTGGTTACCCGTTAAAAAATTGAGCTAATCATAGAAATTTCCCTATGCTGCATTAATTTATTTAAGTACAATATAGGACGTCAGTATAACGACATTAAAAGAGAGAGAAATAAATAAGTAGTAATTAATTAGGTACTACCTATTTTCATATTATTTTATACATTTTATTTGGATTTAGTGCAATTGATCAGTACCTATCACAAACAAATGACTTAAGAGGACCTCCATCGTATCTATAAATTTACCAAGAATAATTTGCATTTGTATTTTTCATTTTTATCCACTTACAATCGTGCTAAAAATACGAAATAAAACATAAATAATAGTTAAAAAAATTATATAATGCCCTATGGAGCTTTTTTCGATATTTTAATTAATAATTTAAAAAAAATCAAAAACATTTATTTTTTTAACAACTCATAAAAAGTGTAAAAATTGACTCTGCATGGCTCTAAACAATTTTGTTCTTTATAATTTATTTTTTACTTCATCTTTTTATAATATTTTCAAGTTGATAAAAATGAAAAATTAATAAACTGTATTTTAACAAATATCGTGATTACACAAAAATAAAAAATGATATTGAAACAAGACAATTTTTAAATTACTTTAATAATTTGTTTAAATATTTTTAAATTGTTGAATTTTCATTTTTATTAAAATTTCCTTAAAATTGTTCATGTACAAAACTTAAAAACTAGGCTTATTTTGAGAGATCGTGAAGTGGACATTAATAAGGGACCTGCTATGTTAAAATTGTTGAAATATATGTAAAAAAGAGTCTCAGTATTTTTTAAATTTTGAAGCCGCATATTATCCGATTTAAATTCTGAACAAATTCAAGAATTGTCATGACCTCCTCAATGTATTTTGTCTTTTAAGCCGGTCAGTAGGCGATGGAAGCACTTCGCTCATTGATCCTAAGTAGGATAGGTACTGCAGATAGTGGATATATTGAATTTGAAACCAATGATAAATTATTTCTTTTTAAAAAAACAATTCTGAGCGAAGCTTCGGCGGATATACTTGACAATTACTGCAGATTATACCTACTAATGATAATATTACCTATATAGAATAATGAACAAAAAAGTTGAAAAAAAGAGTAAAATAATAAAAAATATATAAATACTTTTTTTCCGACGATTTTTTTAATTTAGTTAAATTAATGCACGACTAACGTTATATTAATTTTTTTCAGGTCTTAAAATCTTATTTTACCAACTATTTGGACTTAAATACCTCAAAATTGATTATTTTGTCAAAAAAATTAAAATGATTAAAAAAATTGTGACTACGGATTTTCGAGATTTTTTGAATTTAATTAGAGTAACGTATATTTAACGCTGTATAAAATTTTCAGGCCTTAAAACTCAAAATTACCCCTTTTAGGACTTAGAAACCTCGAAAACTAAAATGCCTATAAATAGCCCAAAAATTAAAAAAAACTTAATCAATGTAAATATATTACTAAATTATATATTCGATGTAAATTTCAAGATTTTCCAGTCATTATTTTTGAAATTACGAAGAAATGAAAAATCTCGATTTGACGAAATCGTATATTTGCCGTTTTTTCATCAATTCTTGGTCGTTTTTCTTTACGCATTAAAAAACTATTGAGACAATCGAAAAATGACCTCTCTAAAGTACCAATTAGATGAAATTTGCTACAGGAAACCATGTAAGCAAATAAAGATCAGAGCACTCCTTCTGTAAGTAAATTTGTTAACAGAAAAAAAAATGAAAATAAATATCTTTTGTAAAACCACTAGTTCCCTTGCTATGCTAAGAATCTAAAATGGGTTTCCGATCAATTCTTATAGTACTTAATTTTTAAAATGCTCTAAAAATGGTTATAAAATATATTTTTTTAAATTGACATGACAAAACATTGATCAGGTAAAAACAATGCTGTAACTTTTTTCAGAACCTAAATCGCATAATATAGGACTTCAAAATTTCAGAAATGCTAAACGTCTTCTTACAGAAATTATGTTGTGTAGCGTCATAAACCAAAAAATACAAAAAAACAAAAAAAAAAAAAATATATATATATTTTATGGTTTAGAATAAAAACTAGAAATTTTCTTTTGCAAACCTTTACAAACAACTTACAAAACGAAAAGGGAGAAAAATACGATTTCAATAAATCGTAAATTTCTTACAGGGAATCAAAACGGGTTTGTACTCGGGTTAAAAACCCGTGTAACCGCAAAATGATAAACCCAGAAAAAATTAAAACCGTTTATATACCTACCTAATCTATCTAATGTAGAAAACCCAACATGTACGATAAATTGTCTATATAATACTCTTTAGAAAATGACCGACTCGAACATCTAAATAATAATAATAATAATATATTGGTTAAATAGGTATAAACTTTAAACAGAGTTGGGCAAGATACTATAAGAAAAGAATCTTGATACCTACATGATACATTTCATTTGTAGAAAAGATACAAGATACATATATAGAAGATACAAGATACTCTTAAAAATATAATTATTATTTTATAGTAAAAATTATATTTACCTACTTTTACATTTTATAAGAAAATATGTTTATTATGTCGAATATTTTTCGAAATATATATTAATAAGTAATAAAAATTTACCTACAAATAAAATAAATTACATTATAGAATCACATAAATAAAATATACTTAGACATAGTGTTAATGTGTATTCCCACTATGCATTTGAAGTTGCCAATATCCCAGTAACACTTCTTTTATGTTTCATTGTAACATCGCAATGTAAACGTTTAGTAAACATTACTATAGGATGTTTCTAAAATATTGAATGTAGTAGATGAATTAGTGAAGTAATATTTTTACTTCACTAATTATTATATATTTTTATATTGTACAATTTTATCTATTTAATAATATTTTAAGAGTTACTAATAATAATTTTCATCTATCAATATTATATATTATATATTTTGTTTAATGTATTATAAGATTAAAATATAGTGGCTTCTATTAATTTTTATATAATTTGTATTTGCATACTTGCTATTATTAAATTGAAAAAAATTGTATTTCCTTCAAGTAGGTACATATTTTGTTTATAATATTGATTTAATTAATTTGTTTAATTTACAATTTTATTTTTATTTTTTTCATTATGTATTACCTACACAATTAAAAGATATGGTTAAATATAAATTTGTATGTATCTATTTGTATTATTTAATGCTTTCTGATATCTATTATTTTTCAGTTATTTACAATCTTATTAATTTAATGTAAGTATACAGGGATAAAGAAATGTTATGAAAAGAAAGAAACCCGGTATATGTACATATAGAATAACTTATTAAATATTGCAAACTAGCAGAACTAGCTCATGTTTTATTTTATGGCAAACTATAGAGAAAATATAAGTACCTAGTAATAAAAACAAATAGTGTCAATATGAAATATCCTATAAATTTAAATACCTACTGTATACTTGTAAATAAATGTATTACCTATTTATTATTTTAACTAATTACTTGAATTGATGTATAAATGTTAATATCTGTGATAAGCATTACCTGCATTTTAAAGAGTTAATTTATCAATTTTCTTAACAATTTCATTAAGCTTAAGAGAACTATTTTAGATAGGTACAGTAGCACAAAATAATTTTTCTATTAAGGGGCAATACTACCAATGATATCTACCTCTACCTAATGTGTTATAAATTTGACATATGAATATTATTATATGCAAACATTTTATAGAGGGGCGTCTACTTTCCTCACTGGGAATTTGTGTAACTATACCTACCCAAAATAATTTAAAATTGTTATAAATCGAAAAATAATTATATGCCAGAAACTTGAAATTTATACTCTAGCATTATATTTACGTGTAAAAATATCAAAAATATAAAAAAAAATAGTAATATTTTATAGTATTACAGACACAATTATGCTTATGTATTGAGTTTATTTCATACACGATTATAAAATTGTATTGTATATTTTTATCATTTCGCGATGTGGTATAATGAAATTCAAACATGAAAATCTTCATTTTTAAAGCAATCCATAAAAAATTATGGGATTTTTTAAATATGGGTAATGTTCTAGTGAATTGAAGATTTTCGTTAAACTTTCCGTTTAAAAATCTAATTATAGGGATGAAAATAATATATAATAATTTACTATTATTATTGATAAAATAATTTATAATCCCCCAAGGTCTTAACTGGGGTTTAAGTTTCTAAATATAAGTATTAGGTTTTTACACATAAGTTTACTGTTTTTATACTTTATATCTTCGTTTGTTATGCCCGACCATCCGCCTGTCCGTATGTTCTGACCCCCCCACCTCCCAGAATCAAAAAAAAAAATAATCAAATTGTATCATTTCTTTTTAGGACTTTTTAGATAAAAAAAACACATCTTTTAGCAATAGTAGAGAAATTTTCAAGGTAATATTTGAACAAGTCGGAATATTATCCGAAAAATTTAATATTGAAATAAGAATTCCTAGACTATCAACAAGACAAATGCATAGATGCAATACTTATACCAATACGTTCTCCAGAGCAATATTACTGAGCATCAATATTTATTCCTTATTTTGACAAGTTTATAAGTGAGCTAGGGGAAAGGTTTACAAATCACCAAGTGATTTTGTTAGGTTTTGACTCTTTATTTAAAGAAAATAATCACCTCGAAGACTTTAAGAATCTTTCTGACAAATATACTAACAATTTAGAGAATAACGGATCAAATAATATAATTTTTGAAGCAGAATACAAACTATGGCAAAGGTTACTCAAGCAGACTAATAAGAAACCACATAATGCTATGGAGACTATAACTTTATGTAATAAAACTATTTACCCGAACATTTTCAAACTCCTCCAAATGTTGGTAACACTTCCAGTCTCCACGTCCTCAAACGAAAGAACATTCTCCAACTTAAAGAGAATAAAAAAGTATCTGAGGAATTCTATATCAGAGGTATAAAATATTAAAAAAATGATTTATAAAAAAATGTATTAAAATAATTTTGTATTTTGCTTTAGGGAAGATTGAATGGATATTAGCAATGTTATCCATCAATTCGAAGGATAAAATTACACTTACGGAGGTCGTAGAAGAATTGGCAAAAAAAAAAAACTCGTTTACCTTTTTCAATATAAATGTAACTCTTTTATATTAATGTAGTTAATTTAATTATTAATTATTAATTTATTTATTAAGTAATATTATGTATTCTCAGTATTTAATTATAAATCGTATTACTAACTTTTTATTTTCATTAATTATAACATATTGAATCGTGCAGTACCGAAACAATAAATTCTGTTTTTTTTTTATCTGAATTATAACGGCTAACCCCCCCCCCCTGATAAAAATTGAAAATATGCCACTGAGTATATATTGATTAGATTAGACTAGATTATGAGTTTGTTGATTTGGTTAATAATAGGTATAATAGCCTATTATTAATCAAATTAAAACTTATTAGTTATAGGAGAATGATATATTATTCGTTTTATAATATTTTTATTACATATAGGTAGTTACGAGGAGCATTGTTGATTTAATTACTATAAGCAGATAGATATTATTATAGGTAGGTATAGTAAGTTAACAAATTGTTAATTTTAAAATTGTTTAAATGTTTTAAGAGTTTTAACAATTTTGGTACCAATAGAAAGACAAGAATATAAACTATGATCGATCACCAGCATTTTACGATTAATTAATTTTACCATGTTCTATAAACTATTGAAAAAAAATTCAAATTATATATAAACTACAATTTTAAATCAAATTTAAAAAAACTGGCATACCATCATATAGTTTAGGTATTCATTTTTCTACTGGTACCAAAATCGTTAACCTACGATAATTATACAATTATATGTACTATTAGAAGTGCGTGATGGTCTTTTCGGTCGTATTTTGAACGTGTGTAGAGTCCTACATCCAACTTTCAAGGGGTTTTGTACAGGCAACTTTTATGAAATTTTAAGAAAAATAAAAATCCAACAATTTGAATATATTTATATATATTTTTAAATTAATTTTAAAATAGTCTTGAGTCAATACCATTTTTTATTGTTGTGTAATTGCGATATTTGTTTAAAAAAAACATGCCTACCCAAAATTACGATTACTCGTTTCTTATAGCGGTGTATAAGAGCAAAAAAATCGATTATAAAATCAAAAGCTTAGATGGAATGTCATAGGTATCGTTATTTTTCAATAAACTAAATATTTAGCATACAGGTACAATCTGACATTCAAAAATACTTTTTTTTTTTAGTTTTTTTAAACTGTTGGAACTTTTTTTATAGACATTATTTGATGAAAACGATATGACATTCCCTCTAAAATATTGTCAACTTACGATTATATGATAGGTATTTTTGTACTTAAACCACTGTGAAACTAATTATCGTCATTTTGCGTACACATGTTTTTACACTAGAAATCGGGGGGGGGGGGTATGACGTTGTTTATGAAATTATATATTATAGTTTACTGTTAATCATACGTTTAGAAACCGGGAATTTAGCACGCTCGCAGGGTTGTCATGATTAATTAGTTTTATCTATATTTTTTAAATTACACCAGAAATTAATTTTCATTTATACTGTTATATATACATACGTACCCTACGTCCCGATATGATGTTTTAAAATAAGGCGGTGGATATTTTAAATATATATATATGTACACTGTTTGAGCAGTGAAGACCGTATATATATGAAGAAAATACAAAAAATATTGTGAAATTCAGAAACACGCAACTATCATATTTGTGTGCCGCGCTATTCCGTTAAAGCACAACATTTAGCAGCAGCTTAATCTTATCGTTCGTGCCACCGTGTGCCTATACTGGAATATGGCAAAGGCGTATTTGCCACCTCTCTTATCGCTGGTAAAACGGGCAATTAATTATAAACCATTTTCGATTCCGTATAGAAGAAAATATAATTTGTATTCAATACATGAAAAAAAAAAAATAAAAAATTCACTGGGATCCTTCAAGCGCTACTCCTGTAGCAATACGGTTGAGTGTGGAAAAACAAAATTCCTCCAATCTGTTGCATTTTCGCTACTAATATCCTCTTTCTTTCTCACGGCTAGTATACACTGTATACTATGTTTGTCTTGAGCTCTCGTTCTTGATATATTCTACAGCCGTAGACACTACGAGGCTAATATATATCTAACTTCTTTCAAACCTTCTCACTAACAAGATCGATTATTCTCCGCTCTCGTCTGTGATTAACTTCTGCGTACCAATTACACGTAACACACGTTCTCATATCTCCTTTTTAATCTATTTTCTTCTTCGCTAATTATGACTCAAATTCTCCTATACGATTCGTCTAATGCAGGGGCGGATACACCACCGTTTACTAAAAAAAAAAAAAAAAAAAAAATGGAGTAAAATGACGTAAATAAATAGATTGATGAACTTTTTTTTTTATATATATTGCTTTTTTGCTTATAATTCATAAATTACATCCTCCCATCTTCGTTCAGGACCTCCGTATCCACCTGTGGTCTAATATATATACGGTTCGCCAATGGCGACTCATTATGTTATTATGACTAGACAAGTTTCTACTGAATGTTTCTGTCTGTTGTATAATAATTAATCCTATATTCTTACATTTTGTAATATGAGCTCGTCCCGTGTCATTAATGAATAAATAAATACGTAAATAATATAGATAACAACGCGTCTATTTATTCAACATCAGTTCCAAAAATACTACATATAGAAAAGGTGAACATAATATTATAATATTTTATACAATATATATAAATTAATAATCGAGTTCGTTTATGTATAGGTAATGCTCAACGATATTCGGTTGCAGCGTATACTTGCCGTTTGCCATCGAACCGAATATTGTTGCCGGATGGATAGATATATAATATACATATATATATATATCGGAAGCACAACATATAATCCGAACGGATTCGATGTTAAGAAAAAAAAAAAAAAAAAATTAGAACAAAACAAAAATGACCTAGGCATGGGAATTTCGATGGACACAAAACGAAACCATAAACCCATACCTATATAGGTATATATATAATAATAAAAATAATATTAATAATAATAATAATAATAATAATAATAATATCCATATACATATTATTATATTTCTATATATGCGGTAAAGTATAATAAAATTATTTTTATGTAATATACGAACGTAAACGTATATTGCAGTACATCTATACTTGGCTACTTATTATGAATAATACAGATTTATATACAGTAATTAGGTACATAATAATAAAGACAGTCTGCCGCGAGGTGTACAAAAAAAAGCTCCATCAATATAGTAATCTACAATATAAGACATAGATATCTACACGTAATGTACAAAAGTGAAAAAGTAAAAAATCAAATCAAATCAAATAATTTTTGGTATAAGAATCGTGATTCGCAAGAGCACATGTTTTGGGATAGTATAACAATATACGGAACGTCCCAAGACTAGTGTAAGTATATTATAATATATACATATAATAATAGTTGGGTATTGTGCGGTATATAAATAAATAAAAACAGTTATACGTATATGGTTTTATTCCTTAATGTGCCCGCGTAGTCCGTTATTTACTGTTTAGACACAATATTATATTATACACATATAGGCACACGAAATTACACACACGCGGTACGACAGCATTAATAAATCGCAATAGTTTATAACCAATAAATAATAATAAAATACATATAATAACTAGGTATAATAATATATTAACCGTATGGTTGAAATCGCGCTGTCGGATTAGTGCGAATCCATCCAACCAGCCGGTATCACGTAGTCGGATATGGCGTACAGCATCCGCGGGTACCAGTGGATGCCGTCAGTGGGGTGAACCGCATCGGACACGTCTCGGCGGTCGGCCGGGGACGACGACAGCGGATGGCCCAGCCGCCAGATCAAGCCGTACAGGGACGTCCGAGCAGCGGCCACCATGCGGGCCGGCAGGAAGGCCAGGTGCGCCAGCCACTGGTTGTCCAGGACGGCGTAACATGACGCCACTACGTCGTCCACCACGACGGTGCCGTCCACGGTGAGTGGCGCGTACAGTCCGGCCTTCTCGGTGTGCCGGACGTCGACCACGCGCTCCGTGCGCAATCGCCGGCCGCCCGCGTTGTCGTCGACCACCGTCAGCAACGTGTCGTTGACGCGCACCCGTTTCGCGTACACCGGGTTGGCGTGCCGGATCTGCGACCGTTCCGGTTTCTCCCACCGGAGCACTAGGTGCGTGGGCGTAGCCGTTATTGACTTGCCCGTGTTCGTCACCAGCGTCACGTACTTGGTGAGTGTCGTCTCGCTCCGATCCAGGAACAACAGCACCTTGCTGGGCCGAAGCAGGCCATCGTCGGACAATGCCAGCACAGATTCGCCGACCTGCAGGTCCTTCATCAGCTTTTTCTTACCATAGCCCGTGGTCACCACGCTGTCACCCGGGAAACAGCCCATTGTCCTCGTGTTGATTTTTGTTTCTGCAAAACGAAAACGTATAACCGATTAATATATAATAGACAGACAACGTGATATAAATAGCAGCGAGTCAAAACGGTTACAAAAACCGAATAAATCGAAACCGAAATATTTCAACCAGTTTTGACTCTCTGATAAATAGTAAGATAAACAAGTTCTGAAAGCCCATTTTGAACTTCCGGTTTCTATACGTATTTTTAACAACAAATTATAATTCCATAAACAACTTTTTTAACTTATTATACTTATGCACAGACATTAGACACCTAAAACGAAACAACAAAACGAATACAAAATTTAAACATTGCTATTCGTAACACATAGCAAAGAATTGTAAAGACAGACGGACGTATAATATACGTCTAATAAAACAAATAATATATTCTATATATAGAAGAAACATAAACAATTAATTTAGAATGGGGTGTAGACGAGTCTATTAAACTATCAAGTTATATTTTGTGAACTGCTTATGAGCAATGAGGGAATATGGAATGATCATGTTTCATGAGGAAGCATTCAATTTTGCATAATATATAAGAGGCAGAAAGAGGATCCTAAATCTTCTATACTAGAATGCCGCCTTGTAAGATCATAAAAGAACATTATGAAATATTAAAAGAAAGACGATTCGGACCACGATACAAAACGATACAATTGTTCAATGAGTTTATACATGAAAAAAATCATCACATCATCTGCAAAATATAAGATACGACTGTGAGAAAGAACTGAGTTAGCGATGTTTACAAATAAATAAAAGAGCAAGGATGATAAAAACCACCCTGGGGAACCATCGACACAACCAAGAAAAAGTCAGATTTGTAGTCAAATAACCTAACACACTGCATACAGATAAAAATACTCGAATCAAGATAACAAAGGTTCGCCAACACCAGAAGCTTTTAAAATGTTTACAAGTAAATTGTGATTTACTCTACGTCTTCAGAGAACACTACGAGTATATCCGGATTTTCTGTCTCTGTCCAATCAACTGAAAATATAGGAAATTTGCGTCTTGCATTCTTATCACAATTTTGTCGTTTATAATATTAGAGTAAATTTACCAATATTTTCAGTATTTAGTATGCATATTCACCAAATGATTGGAGGGGGTAATTTTTAGATTGAAATTAGGAAGGTTGCATTGGTTGCATAATATTTTAATTATATTGCATACCAAAAACCGATTCTAATTAAAAAAAAAAATACAATATATATATAGTAACCAGATATACTTTTTTTCGTTGTACATTACTTTTTTTTGTTGCACTGTCCTAGTGTCCTTAACAATAGCTAGTGTTAAATATATGAAAATGTACTCTTTTTTTGAAAATATCACCGGTTAATACATATATTTTATTATTTTCATAATTTAATTAGATATTTATATTTTATGGTTCGATATAATGCATATTGGTAGAAATTAATGTTGTTCCATTTTAGTATGAACCACGATATAATAATAATAATATTATAGTACGTTATTATAATATACTGTACTACTAGGTACCTATATACTTATTTTGACCTTTAAAAATAAAATTATTTTCAGTGTATTCAGTTTCAAAGTATTTTCATCATAATACGACACCAATGGTGTATTTTACCTGTGTCCATCGGGAGAGGGGGATGCGTAACTGATATTTTTATATGTATTGAATTATATATTTGATTTTCTTCTATGAAGAATCAAAAATGTTTTATAGTTAATTACCTACCTATTTTACGAGTGATGGGGGGGGGGAAGAGTCGAATGCCCCCATCATCCCCACGTCAAATACGCACTTGAAATACATACCCCTAATAAGTTGACATATTGTACCTAATGAAATCATTTCAAATATTTAGTTTTTTTCTATAGGATAGAAATAGAAATTATAGAATAATCCGGTGATAAAAAAAAAAAAACTTGTATTGACGGAGACGGCCTATATGAGCTATGATGAGAAACATTGTAACATAGTTTGCAGCACATTGGACAATTGAGCAATCCCTTCGAGGAAGGGTATTTTTTTATTTTAAAGGAGGATATATTTTTATTTTTTTTTTTTGGATTTTTATATCCGGTCACCATAAAATATATAGGTGTTATGTATAATACGCGTATTGCGAGTGTAGCCGTGCGAATGATAATATGTTTCTATATAATATTATAATATATGCGATCCGTTTGTGATAAGAGAACTAATAGCCCGTGCGGTAAATTAGCAATTCAAACAAGTGAAAAATAAATCTATATAGTTCGTTGCCCACCCGGTGTATATAATATTATTATATATTATACTAATACGTTTCATCATATTACTATGGGTTATAAATATTACATATATATACATGCATACGCGTGTGCACGGGGACGAGTCGCGGAGAGATTGTAGCCGCTGATTTGTCTGGTTTTTAAACGCCATTAAAAAAAAAATAATAATAATAAATAAATACTTTTAATAATAAAATAAAAGACTCGGAGTGGTGGCGGCGGTACAGTGCTCTGTTTGTTTGTTTGTTTTTTTTTTTTTTTTTTTTTTTTTTTAATATCTTCTCCGTTTCTCACTGCATCGTCGTGCTACCACGATAAATTAGTTAATGAGATAAAAAGGGCAATAATTCATGTCCGTCCGTTTGCCGTGCCCACTGCCATAATATGTATATATATATATGTATATAGTCACTATATACATAATATAATATAATATATATTACGACGACCAGTCCGCATGCACGCGCGGATGACCATCGCACATCTGTGATTTAATCTCCGTCGGGACCCGCGCTGTTACAGACGAAGAAGTATAATAATAATACTGAATTATACTATATATTTACTATACTACTTCTACCAATTATAATAATAATAATAATAATAATAATAATAATAATGGTTATTGTAATAATAATATTTTGAGTTTTCGAAAAACCGGATTGTCGGGCCGACTTGCACAGAGGGAGGGACATTATAGAAATCACGACATTAAATACGTGTTACTATTATGGTATTATATCGCGACGGATAGTTCACGGGTGCCCCGGGGACACGAGGGCAATAAACATAAAACGGACACTTACCTACGCGACGCGAGGGGAGGCGCGCGCGCGCGCTCGTGTTTAACGATATTACATTATATTGTGTGTATGTACAATACTGCCGTGGACTGTTGAGAGCCGTTTAAATTCGTATTTTTTACGACTTTTTTGTTTTTCTTTCCTATCGTATCCACCGTAATAGGCATGTGTTATAATACGCAATACTTAATGACGATATTATACACACGTTGTTTTTCTGGACCCGTCTTTACCTTTACCCAAACTCTTTTAGTTATATAATAATATAGGTACATTAAATATGGTTAAAATATAGTTATGATGATATTCATATCGAACCTTGTATATTTTTTTCCTCGGAAATCACGGACAACCAGAGTTTAGCCGCCTTTATTCTTAGGGCGACACGACAATTCTTGTCCATTTTAAACAAGTTTAATTCATGATAATAGGCCGATGTGTACACGATATAGGTACCTGTCAATGTCCCAAAAATTCATTTTTTCGCTATGGCAGAACGTATTGAGCGGTAGTACTCTGCATTACATTTTGCGTAGCACCTCCGGATTCTCAAGTCGGAACTACATACACAAAGTCAAAAGGTTTTCGACGACGATTGACGATACTACGAGTGTTATTCGTACCTATATAAAGGAGCGGTTTGATCGTTTCAAAAATGGACACGTTTCCGTTGAAAGCGAACCTCGCAGTGGAAGAGTATCAACGAGTCGAATTATATACAATATATTTATATATAAATTTGGCATTATATATCATTTTGACAATATGAAAAATTTCCAGCGATTTCTAAATCAGTATTGCCAAATGTGCCAAAGTTTGAACGGACGTATTTTGTTCATTTTTGAAACGATTACCATTAAACACGAGTGCCACTAATATTGTCGTCTTCGAATACCTATTGCATAGTTTCAGGTTGAGAATTCTCAAGTGCTACACAAAATTTAATGCAGTAGGTACTGACTGTGCATTTCGTCATGGCCAAAAAAATTTAAATGCGACGTTGTCTGCATTAACAAGTACACGTCGGCCTATTGTAGTGCTGTCATGAATTACATTTGTTTAAAAAATACAAGAATAATTACATATTATCGTGTTCTCCTAAGAACAAAAGTGACCAAATTTTATAGGTCTGGCATCCGTGGTTTCCGAGAAAAAAGATTAAGTTCAATACTTTTTTATCAAACCTCGTATAATACGATTAGAAAGTATTGTTCGTATACGACCGTCTGGTCACGGTTAATGGCGTTCATTTTCGATTTTCTCATTATTTGGTATTTATAATATTATTCAATAGTAGATATTATGTATACATTAATTCATAATTATTTTCGACGGAGTAACCCAGAGGGTTACTCCGTTGCCGAGTATAAAATTCCTGTTGGTCAGCTGACCAATTTTTTTAATTATTTATCATTCACCCCACATTTAATAGTATATAGGTGTTTGAAACTGATTAACACATTCTAAATGTAAAATATATACAATATATATTATATGGATTTTAAAAAATGTATGTGGACATCTTGCAATGAAAACTATAACATTCGTAATATTTTACCTATATCTTGTTACATTTAACCAATCTTGATACAAATTGTGATGCTGTAAAGTCCCTTGTAAACACGTCAATTTCAAAGGATTATGTGTACTGAGAAAAGAAATTTTGCTGTCAACTATATGTGAGCGACTTGTTTTTGGTGACATTATTACGGCAACATACTGGCTATTTAATGTATGGACAAGTTACTTTGGCGGTGACATGAAACTTACAAATCCAATTTATAAACGAAAACTAGCTTTACGATTAATAACAATATTTGAACGATTTTGGTGGTTGAATTTAAAAAAAACTAACAATATTTAAATTTGTCAACCATTTTACCTTGCATCGATTGTAGCACATTTTTCATCATTAAAATCATTATTTAATTATAATAACAATTGAAAATGTACGAATTTTAACATTGTTTAAACTAATATATTTGTTTTTGTTAAAAATACTAAAATGACTGAAATGCTCCAATCGATGCAAGATGGACGAAAATGGTTTTCAAAATTTTAATAAGAGAACCGAAAGCAATTAAATTCATTGAGACAATAGATATCGTTTGGATGAGAAATTGATGGTGTTTGCAAGGGCTGTCGTTCATTTGCAGACTGTTGTTATTACATTCATCTGCATATAATTATATTATAAAATCATTTCTCCCACCCATAAAATATTGTTTCATCCAGAGCGATCTCCTCCCTATTAAAACGATGGGATACCTGTATATGCAGCTATCTCCGTCTATCTAACAGACAATATAGCGAAATAACACTATAAAAAATAAAAAATATGGCGTCTAGGTTAAAATTAAGTAAAAATGCTTATTACCAATTTTAAAGATAAGAAAATTAGAGAGATAATTTCATATCCTTTTTTGTAAAATATTGTTCAATAAAAAAGTTACAGCTATTTAAAAAAATAAAAGAAAACTTAATAATTAAAACACTGTAATTCCTTTGTTAGTTAGTCAATATTTTACAAACAAACGATGTAAGATTGTCTAAAATTGTCTCCTTTTTAAAATTGGTAATAATTGTAATAAACTCAAAGTTTAACATAAACGGCACATGTAGTAGTGCCTACTATCATTTTTTGATATATCGCCCATTATATATATAGACAGAGATAGCAAATACAGTGCAGGGTATATATGAATGACGTCCTTTTAAAGACGTCACTGGTTTAGAGTTTAGACGATTTTTATATTATATTTCACAAAAATTATATACGAATTCGAATGAAACCCGATTACGTTTTACAAGGTTAATATTAAAGTTGCCAAAACCTTATCTGTAGGCTATTATATCGGTGGTATGCACTAGGCATTCTCTAATGAGCGAATAGCGCTGGTGATAAGAGACAAGCGTGTAATTATTCGTAATTTGTACATATTATACATAATATATTTTACATATTGTACATAATATACATTTACAATCAAGTGAAAACACCGATAATTTCACATGCATAATAATTTTTATCGATTGCGTGTGCTTCAGGCGTAAAGTTACGACACAAAATACAAAATGTTTCAATATTTCATTCGGGCCCGTGGTATTTGGTGGTAGGTAATAGTAGGTACTATCATATTATTATATATATATATACACACCTAATATACTACCTATATATTATATGTATGGATTATATGGACATAGACATTATAGATGTAACCACCGATGCGTTCATATTTTTCATTCGTGTTATTTTGTTTATCGTACCAGTATATATTATAATATGTAAAAAAAATCCGGAATTCCGTAAATCAACGTTAATTTTCTATTTCGTTAACGCGCGCTCGATGATTTAAGTATAATTACGATAAATAATGTTTGTTTGTATTTTTATTTTATTTTTTATTTTTTTTATTGTAAAACTGCTTTTCATTTAGATACGTATCGAGCATGCATTATAAGAACGCGTATAGGCATTATAATAGTCGTTTGATTATCACTGTAGAACTAAAGAAATTGTATGTGTATAATATATATATATACTATATAAAATTATATTCGAATAATAGTTATTATCATATTATTATGTAGTGTTATCTTGAACAATAATGAATATCATTATTCATTAGTAAAAAAGCAAGTAACAACTGCAGAGCTGATAAACGAACACGAATTGTTATTATAATGAGTATTTAACAAAATTTTACTAATTAGTATAATAATTTTTATTTGTTTTTTTTTTTTTTGGAATTCTTCGGAAAACATATTTTGACAGAAGGAACAATAAATTAACTCGTATGTGGTATTATCGTGTCCGTATAATATATATTATGAGGTAGGTATATAATGAGATAATATACATATTATTATTATGTACAATATGTATATTTAATAATGTATAGTTATTAAGATTTAATTGAATTTAAATATTAAATATAAAAGATAATTATTAACTATATTTAGATTGACAATTTAAAAGAATATTAAATATTAAAGATTATTTAAATAATTCGAATTAAAATAATGTATTTCGTTTGAAATTCTTGACGAGATTACCTATACGAGTATAATATATTATACCTATGGGTAATACAGTATTTATTATATGTTATTTTTCTGTAAAATTGAAAATCGTGTAAATATTTATCTTTTGTACGACAGCAATAGAAGTATATGTGGGGCATATTATTATAATAATATAGAGCACAATATTATAACGAAGTTTGCTGCAGTATATAATAAAGTGAATAGACATTTTACGGTGCGGAATTCTGGATTGGAATTAGATTTCGCGAGGCGAACGACGTGGCGGAAATCCACGAAAGGATACGTTTGTCGAACGAGATTATTTACAATAATATATAGGGTGTATCAACACTGTTCACAGTGTTATATCATATAATATGTATATGTAGAACTCTATAAGAAAACAAGTTTTCTTTTTAAATTTAAATTTTAGATTTCGAGCAAAGCTAGGGATTTTTATATTGATTTTACAATTTTTTTTTTTCTAAACAACTTTTCGACCAGAAGACTGTGTATCTATGTATTCAGTAGCAAATGTGATTAGGTGATTATGATGGTATCTTGAAAAGATTATTTTGCGATTTTTCGGTATACGCGTAAATCGAATCAATAACGTACAAAAAATGGTATCCTAGCGGAATTAATATTTGGCCTGCTTCAAATGTTGGCATCCCTATTTAAATTCTGAAACGACGTCGGTGGCTTTCATCCACTATACCCGCGATTATATAACTGACCGGCTTTTTAGGTATAATGTTTTGATATGGGTACTCAACTGTAGATACAACTATTCAAAAGTTCAAATAATATATATGGGAATCCTCACTCAATCCACATAATATGTTTTTACTTTTGATTCTTATATTATCTCTATATTTTTATTTTTTTTCAGGGAGTCAAAACGGGTTGTAAACCGGTTTTGAAAACCGGGTAACCCGGAAAATTTGGAAAACGGGTTACAACCCGTTACCCGAAACCCGAAAAAAATCGAAACCGGTTTAGGACACGAAACCCGAAACCCGGAAAAACTCGAACCGGGTTTCAACCCGAAACACGAAACCTGGAAAAAATCGAAACCGGTTTAGGACACGAAACCCGAAACCCGGAAAAACTCGAAACCGGGTTTCAACCCGAAACACGAAACCCGGAAAAAATCGAAACCGGGTTTGAACTCGGTATCCGAAACCCGGAAAATCTCGAAACCGTTTTCGGACCCGTTACCCGAAACCCGGAAAATCTCGAAACCATTTTCTAACACGAAACCCGAAACCCGAAAAAACTCGAAATCGGGTTTGAACCCGAAACACAAAACCCGGAAAAAATCGAAACCGTTTTCGGACCCGTTACACGAAACCCGGAAAAACTCGAAACCGTTTTCGGACCCGTTACTCGAAACCCGGAAAAACTCGAAACCGTTTTCGGACCCGTTAACCGAAACCCGGAAAAACTCGAAACCGTTTTCGGACCCGATACCCGAAACCCGAAAAAAATGAACCCGTTTTTACTCCCTGTTTTTTTTTTACTTTTAAATTTGTACTTCAATCATCCTAATTATGGTTGCAACTCTACAAAGTTGTAAAATTTATCTACCTACTGTAATTTATCATTTATTTAATAAAAATTGAAAGTAAAAATTATTTCATATTGTTATATATTGCGTACAAGAATATTATCATCTAAATAATTCGTCAAGAATTAAAAAGCAACATCAAGAAAAAATTTTAGCTTCAAAGGCAAATTTGAATCTATATATAAGAGAGATGATTCAAAAACTAAAATTGTTTTACTAAAATAGAAGGAATCAGAATTAAAAATCAAATGTATGCGATATACCTACCTACCAATATAACGTATCGATTTCGATTTTAAGTTTTAAAGTTTTCCCTCATCTGAGCGAAGTTTTTTAAATAAGAACATTTTGAACATTGTACACAGTTAAAGTTATGTATAGGTACCTAATCAAAACATTTTGTTCTACCAAGTTACACTTCAGCCGTTATACAGGAACAATATTACAGGTATACCTATAGTACACCCTGTTTATCGAATGTATAAAGGATAATATTCGCGACGAGAATATCGATTATGGCGGAAAGAGGACGGCGGAAGATACACTATAATAATAATATAATGTGTAAAAAGGGGCATTGTATACGTACGTTTACGCGAGGTTTGCGACGACGGTGAATAATACCTTTATACATGCATATAGCGTATATCAGCAAATATGCACATTATTATTAGGTATTATTATTATTATTATTACATGCGTTATGCGTGCCTATATTATATACCTGTGTATATCCACAAATATATATATTTATATATATATATGTTATGTACCAAATGGGTAAATACCTAATATATATATATATATATATATAATATGTGAAAAGGTTAATCGTATGCGTATGTTATGTATTCGTATTATAATATACCATGTGTATCTATACGGTTGGTTTAACGAGTTGTGGGATTTTAGTTTTGGACAGGTCACGATCACCTATTATTTGATGTTTGGAAAAAAATAAAGGATAAAAAAGAAAAAAGAATACAAATTATGCATCATCATCCCTTGTACGAGTTTGTCCGAGTTTACTTTACACTCACCGCACGAGTCGTGTTTACACAAATATATACGCTTTTCTCTCGCGTAGCGGTCGTCGTCGTCGTCGTCGTCGTCGTCGACGTCGTACTCCTTCCTATATAATATAGGTAAGTACTAATAATATGTACGCTCGCACGCTCGTCATACACTGCACACGCGGTGTCGAGTGTACATAATATTATATTTAATATTATACGCGCTCATATAATGCATTTATTATTTGTTCTCCGGGTAAAAAAGAATATGGGGAAAAGTGATTTTGTATTTTGTATTTTTGTATTTTTTTTTATTTTTTTTCTGCTCTCCCTATGTGGTATGCTGCCGCCGCACCATGTTGTGTGCCAGACGACTGCGAGAGACTATATCATATATACTCGTATATATTATACGTATTGTGGTCCGATGGTCGTGTGTTGTAATCGGATCTTGGCGTGACACACACACGAAAGCCGGACATCGATCTGCATAGTTGCGGCCAAAAAATTACGAATACGAATACCAGAATCGCATATATGTGTAGTAGCGTACATATAATAATAATAATAGTAAAAATTACAGTACGGTTCATGTAGAAATAAAAGTACCGGTAAACGTATATTTCGAAATGCAAAACCCCGCAGACGAGACTATACACGACGACTTGGATGGCGGAGAAGACTACCTATATATATCTCAGGAATATATATAGCTCAGGAATACGTCATCATAATATACATATTATGCACACACACACAGAGACCTCGCTCTGTGAGACTTGTGAGAAAAAAGCGGTCTGCACATGCACATATCGATTTCGCGCAGACTCGATTACCGCCGACGTACCTATTGATTAGGTATTATAATATCGTATTGGACGTGAAACGTGGCTATATACGTAAAATATGTTACAATATAAAGCGCAGATATAGTATTATTGTAATAATATAATTAAACACGTCATATAATGTAATTATGACTATTTAATAATAATTTTTATCGTTCACTTTGCAAACGTAATGCAATCAGTAGGTAATTGGAAATTTGATCCGGCAACTTTTTGATTTTTCCACGTTCTGATCATTGAAGGAGATATTTTCATTACAGACGATATTCAATTCATTCGTAAAAATAACTACAGAAATTTTGATCATATTTGGACTTTTTAATCCGTTTACGGGGGTCAACCACAGTGAGACATTTTGATGTATATAGACCGTAAGGTGAAATTTTGATCTAAGGACACTTTGACAGGGCTTGAAACCAGTTACCTCTTATCGATAACCAGTAAAAACTGGTATTTATACCACGGGATTGAGGTAACCGCTTAAAATTGCTGTAAAAATTATTTTTTATTATATTATATTATATTATATTACTATAATTTATAGCTTATTATGTTCATAAGTATAGGTATTATATTATTTCTAATCCCTCTTTGGATGAATAGACTTACTAATTTTCTATTTTCTGTGATATGTAGGTACTATATCGTTTTCGTAAAAGATAACAGTAGTGGATCCAGGGAATGGCTTTATAATTCCAAGTCGTCATGTCCTCCCTAGACCTAAGATCTACAACTATAGGTAAGTAGAAAAACATTATTTTAATTGATAAAAAGCTTTTTTTACTAGTTATGCCACACCCCCATTAAAAAGTCCCTGGAATCACCCCTGGGTGATATAAAATGTATATAATGTAATGTACGACAATGAAACTCATTTTTGGCAAAAATGAAGAACGCGAATCTTTTCATTGCGTGTCGAGAATTATTATTTTTTCCATATACTTAGTTTTAATGTTGTGTAGCTTAGATACGGATTTTGGTTATTTGAATTAAGATTCGTAAGTCTTTTCTTTTATTTAATTTTTAAATTATAAATATTTCATTTAAAAATTGTATTGAACTAAAAGTCGCCACGCCATGGTGTTAAGTGTCAACACATAAAATACTATAAATATACTATAGAAATACTATAGCTATAGTTCTGAGTGCTGAAAGCCATAAATACATAATTTTATAATATCCTAAATTTCAAATTCGTTTGTATCATAAGTATTAAAGTATACAAGTATATTAAATATTTAACAATTATATTGTGTTGTTTATTTTATTTTAACCCGTTTATAATATGAATTGTTAGGTACCGTTTCGGATTAAATTATCGACTTCAGAAATTATTCGAGAATCTCGAGTTGTGTCTAACCTCAGAAAAAATTTAATTATCGGTTACCTGTAATCAGTCTCAGATTTATATTTTTCTAACCAAAAGTCTATTTTCTGAATTACAATTTATGGGATTTCAACAATATTTATTTTTTTAAACTAATTACCGGTTTCAATCCCTACTTTTTGATATATATGTATTGATATTTATAAAGTATAATGAGGATATTTTTTAAGAAAAGTGGAAATCTAATAATAGAAAAATGTTTAAATATATATTAAATTTGAAAAGTAATTTTAAAAAAGCCGGTCAGTAGAGGGTGGACTTCGTTCGTTAGATAGGATACTAGTGGTGGATATATCAAATTTGAAAGCAATGATAAATCATATTTTTTCGATAAAACTATTCTGAACGACGCTTCGGTGTGTACAACATGAGTGTTGTTAGAATTTATATGGTTAATAAAATATAAGACATATAACAACATATATAGTAAATATTTGGTGTACATTTTAAGTTTCCGATACTTACTTCAATTTTTGAATTTCTAATAATTTTCAGTTTTTTTTTGGCAGTTATAAATTTAATATTATATATCCATAACTATTAACTAATGTATTTATTGTTTTATAATTTATTAAAATTTTTCGCGATATTTCCCTTATAAAAGGTAGTTTTTGTTACGCTTTTTAAAACTACTTAGAAAATTAAAAAATAACCTTCGTGCTAGAACAAATTTCCTATCAAAAACCTCTATATCAAAAAACAATTATTTTACTCCATTTACCCAAAAAAGTATATACATTATACATACATAAAAAATTAAAATTTTAATAAAAACTCATTATTGTAAAACCAATACATTCATTGCTACGCTCAGATTCGAATAGTACCATTTATTATTAATATGACGTATAATCATGACATTTGTTTAAAACAAATATGTTTACGGAAAGTATTAAAACGGGTTCATAAAGTGATTAGAGTTAAAACACATGTTATTAAATTGATAGAGGATAATATTTTGGAGGGAACTCCATTTTGGTTTTTAATTTACTAATTATAAAAGCAGTTATTAAAGCTTAAAAAGTTAAACAAAAAAACATTTAAAAACTACAATAACTTGTTATATAATTAGTAAATTAAAAACCGAAAATGGTGTTTACTCCAAAATATTATCCTCTATTGATTTGATAATGGGTATTTTAACTCTAAAATCACTTAAGAAACTATTTTAACAAATTTGTATAAATGTTTTTTTTTTTTTTTTTATCACATGAGGATATTTGAATCTACGGTAAGATATTTGAATCTACAGGAAACCTTTTGATCAAAAAATCAAAAAGTTTCCAGATTACACTATTGCAAGGACTATTATTTGAAGCTGGCAGTCTGGCACATTCGTCATGAGAGTTATTTGTTTCCTCCAAAATGGAGGGGTTTAATTTTAATTTTCGTTAAAAATATGTATGATTCATTGTCGTGTAATTTAAGTAAAAAGTCATAAGGTCAAATAAGTCAATAAATGGGCGTACCTACCTATATAATCTATATACATATAATAGGTATGTATAATGTAATGTATGTATGATGACATAAATACATTATTAAGTAAATCTATATTTAGAGTTTAAATTCATACATATTTATAAAATACTTTTAGGACATTGAAAAATCTAGTTACGATTGATTCAGTAGATACTGGTTTGGCTTACCTATACTACCTGATATTTTATATAGTAAGGTGTTATCCTTTATATTTAATACTTTAACGCTTCTCGTTAAATGCTTTATACGATAACAATTATTATAATTTATATTCTATTAGATATAAGAATAGGATCACAGTATAGAAATTATAATAATAATAAATCTTTACACAATAAAAATATGATGAAAATTAAATTTTAATAATTATAATAATATATTTAATAATTAAATAGTTATTAGTTAATGCGAAAATAGTAGCTGTATCAAATAAGATTCCTAATATCACCAGTAGTTAATACTCATTAATAGTTAGCCAATACTGATACCCTTAAATTAAAATGACTTAAGTATATTGATAAATTTGAATTAAATTGTATTACTCACCATTTATGATTGTATCTTTTAATGTCTTCAACATATTAAGTGTGACTTAGTAATATAATATGACATATATAACCATGTAGCCTCCTAAATGTGCTTCAGCCCCACAAATTTTTATATTTTTTATAGTTATACACTTAGGTATACGTATACTGTACCCAACAAGATCAAAAATACGAGTACCTATATTTAAAAAAAGCCCCCTCCCACTCGAAAAACATTCTGACTACAGAACTGTATGTTACTAATATAATACGTATATGTAAATAATTAAAGGTTTACATTACTTAAATACAAAAATGTGTATACGTATTACATATTAATATACTTGTTTAGTCTCCTGCATATGAATAAATTAAAGTAGTACTTATAACAATACGTATAATATAATTTATGTACTTACAAAATGTATATACAATAATATAAGATAATACCAAAGTTAATTTTGTGAGATTTGATATTTATTTTATTTTTCTATTAATTAATCATTAAGTACCTAATTTATAAAGATTTATTGCATATTTTTTAAAGGAATAATGTACTATTTATCTATACCTATATAATATGTTTTTATGTTAGGTAAAACTATATGGCCCAACACCAAATACATTTGAATTTGTTTTTATTATTATGTATATACCTACTTTATATTATTTATTAAATACTTATATATTCTAGACAAAATATTCCTAATATATTATATATTTATATAAATAATATTATCTCTAGTATCCTACAATAAACATTAAAACATAAATTATACACCGTTTAAAAGATAAAAAATTTTTTGATGTTTTGTTGGAACTAGATTTTCAAAATAATGTTTTATTTTTATATTTTTTACAATTGAATATTTACCAAATACGCCATTTTTCTATGCTACACTTTTAATTTGTTAATACGATTTTTAAAAATCGGCTTCCAACAAAACATAGTTTAACTTCTCATCTTTCAAACGGTGGTACATTTTTGTTTCTATGTTTTTAAAAATTGCACGGCATTTAAATTTTAAATTGCGTAATAATGTTTTTTTTAAATAAATGTCATGATTATACAATAATAAAAAATGGTACTGACACAAGTCTACTTTTAAATTACTTTTAAAATTTATTTAAACATTTTTAATTGATTTTATTTTGATTTTTCTTAAAATGTCATTAAAATTGCCTATACAAAACCCCTTAAATGTTAGGTGTGTAGCGTCCTCTTAATCTAATAGATAAGTTTTATTAATAGGTATGTTGTGATATTTTTAATGTAAATGTGTGAAACTCTATAACAATAAGTTTGTCGAAATGTCGACTACCGATGTGAATGGCGTTAAGAATTTCAATGTGACATGGGTTCTAATTCTATTGTTTAACATGTTATAATAATAGGTATAATACACATCAATAACACTAATTCAGTGGTAGGTACTTCCTTTCGACGATCATTTTTCATGTATGTTATTATAAATTGAAGGTGTTGAATGTTATGTCATTGTTGTCAGAACAAAATATAATAGATATGAATATGATACCAATATAATATACGACACTCCTTTGTTCTCGGCGATGGTGACTTGGGGACCTTGAACGCACGGAGGCTAACATTTTGTATTAAGTATTTGCAATCATAACTACTCCATAGAGTAATTTAGAGTTATTCTATGAGCAACTCTGTAAAAAGTTGTCCGATAAGAATCAAAAACCACGGTTTGTGATAAAACACAGTCACTGTAATCTCTTTGAAAAGCCCGGACCACGAACTAAGATATTCTTAAGATATTATAAGTATTGTATATTTCTATTAAAGTTGAAAAAAAAATTATATATATTACATTTGAAATATTAATGTTTTATACTTTAGTTCTAAAATTTAATATAATTTACTATTTAAATAACTTTATAGGCGGGAATCAATTCGGCCAATGACTTTTGGATTTGTATATGGGTTTTATTTCGTGTGCCGAATATGGGGCCGGATCCGAGTGTCGATTTTATAATGTTCTGTGATAATATACGTATACAATATACATACTCATATTATATAAATACAGCATGAAACTATTTGTAATGACGCTACTATGACGCAATATATTTTGTTAATTTTAAAATGTATATATTTTACTATTATTATAAATATAACGATTTCAAAAGATATACATTTATTTATGATCATTAATTGGTGCACAGTAGTGGTGTATTTACAGGGGATGATCCGGGTGATATATCACCCCCCCCCCTCCCCAGAGCCTTTTATTTTTGTATTTAGATTATGTAGTGAAAAATGTATTGGTTTTACACTGATGTCTTTTAGATTCTAAGTGTAGCGGGAAATGTATTTTTATTTAGTTTTTTCATGTATACCTACACTTTTTTGGGCAGAAGGAGTAATATAAGAGTTTTCTGGTATAGAAGTTTAAGTCTGAGTTTAAGATAGGAAATTCATTCTAGTTTGTACCTACTTTATGGAGGTCATTTTTTGATTTTCTTAGTACTTTTCAATAGCTTAATGAAAAACTACCTTTTATAACGGAAGAATTTATACATTTAAGGGAAATAACACGACAAATTTTTATAAATTACAAAATAACAAATAAGCTAGTCATAGTTACCGACTATATACATGGTATATAATATTTATATTATTTATTATATTTATATAAATTCATTCTAGTTGATATTTTAATTGATAATTTTTCGATTTTTCCAGTAGTTTACTTAAGTATAAAGGAAAACTACAAAAAAAAAGGAAATTATTATAAATTGGAAAATGTACAGAAACTTAAAATTTACACTGAATATTTACAATAGCACTATGTATATTAACGTTGTAAAAATTAAAAGAACTTTTTGGTCATTTTTATAAAATTTTACTTTGATTTGATTTGTTGTGCACTGTAGACACTTTTTGGGTAGAAAGTAGGATTTTTCGGATACCTAGTCATAATTTAAATAGGAAATTTGACGTGGTTGGTATTTTAAAGAGGTTAATTTTCAATTTTTTTAAGCGTAATGGGAAATTCCCGAAAATAACGAACAATTTTAATAAATTAGAATTAACACTACACCGAGCTCAGAATCATATTATCGAAAAAAATGATTTATCATTGCTTTCGAATTCAATACATCCGCCACTAGTATCCTATCCGACGAGCGAAGTACTTCCACCACTACTGACCGACTTTTTTTCATAGTTAATTTCATTTTTTTTTAAACTTTTGAACCGTAACCGTAACCATATTTGTAATCAGTGAGTTATCAATAGAAAATCTTGTGTTGTTTTTTTTTTTTATAGTAAATATATAAAACCATTCCTATAACGTTCAACTTTGAAGAAGTATTGAATGAAATGGTTCGAAAATCCCGAAGAATGAATATTGTTTTGTAATAGAATATTTTGATAAAATAAAGAATTTGAAAATAAAAATTATGAACACCAAAATAAGTAAAAGCACTGCCCATATAAGTGCACCTTATATCACGTACCTAAAAGTAAGATAACAATAATAAAGGAAGCTGCAGGGAGAACAAAGTTCTTCTGACGCGCTGATTTTTTTCTGGTCATAAATCTCCCCCCTACCCCAGAAGGAAATCATAAATACGCCACTGGTGCACAGTGCACACTGGTAGTCTCAAAACGTTAACATGTATTTTACGTACAATATTATATCGTACGTATAATATTATATTGATAGGTAAGTTAACATTATCGATTTATGTTCTAAGTCTGTAAAAACTAAGAAGAAAAATGTTTGTTTTTTATTATTTTATCGGGTTCAGTTACCTAGTATACATATTGTGTGATTCAATTAGTATTATAATTTAAATATTCCGGGACTTAAATAGGACGTAGGTATATATGCACCAAAAATAATCCGGGACTCAGTATTATGCAGCCTCTATATTATTATTATGAGTCACGATTTTTTCATAATAATTATCCTACACTCTGAATGATCTACTTAAAAGTATACGGTTCACTTAGAAAAAAAATGTTTTTTAAATTGGCCCCTCAGCAATATTTGAAACGTTCAACAAATGTATACCTATACATATATATATATATATATACATTATTGTAAACTGTATATATATTATTATGTTTGTTATAAATGCGATATCGTATTAAATTTTGTTTATATAAACAAAAATGTTTTAATCAATAAAAATAAATTAAATATGCATATTACTTATATATTATGCATACTTTTAGATTTTGATGGATTTTTAAAATTAATTTTTCAAAATGTGGTTCGAAAAGGACTATGCGATTGGCAAGAACGTTTTTAATCGCAAAGTTTTATAAAATACTCATAGAAATTAGATACGTTATGATCTAACTTCTAAGCATGATACGACGAATGTAGATTATATTATAATTTATATGCTATTGCTTTTAAATTTTAATGCACGCAATTTGTATTGCGATATAATGAGTACTTATAATAATATATTAATGTATTCGATTATAATAAATCCCATTCAATTTGTAGATCGATTCTTTGCCTACGTCAATGACGCGTAAGTATCTATGCATAATGCATATTATAATATATATTTATATATATAATATAAAAGCAGACGACGACTGGCTAATTTTATTTAATTGGGTTTGCGAAAACGCGACGTTTATTATATTAGTTATTATCAGCAATCAGCGCATTACAAATTCAATTAGATATTATCATTTATAAGGTTTTTTTATTTAATTTAAAAATAATCGAATCGTGCGTTGGATAGCTGTTTAATACTTAATGAAATTTGGACACTTCATATAACCATACATATTATATTCTACATACATACAGTTGTACTCATAATATTATTATATTATATTATATTATTATTTATTATATACTAGGTACAATGTACTTAAAAATATATATAGTAGGCATACTGCACGAAAATGTGTACAGGAAAATCACGACGCACGGTGTGTTCACATTATAACACGTTTGAGATTACACTTAACTAATTGTTTTTATTGTTTTAAACCTCTTTTTTTCTCGTCTTGTAAAATATATATGCAAACAGATTTTTTTTACTTGCGCCCGTTATCAGACATCATCATTATAATATTATAGACTCGACCTTGTAATTGGAGTAATTCGATATCGTATTAAATCGGGCCGGTGGCGGTTCCAATAGGTATATACACGTAATAGGTACACATATGCAAGTATATAACAAACCAAATACATATATAATACTTAATAAATATATAACAACTCAAATGTTAATATAATTTAACACACATAGGTACCTACGTCGAAAAATAATGCTACATTTTTGTACCTATACAACAGGTATTGCAAACATCGACGATTTTCGACAACCGTTTGATCTCAACGAAATCATAATATTCATTGTAGATACGTATTATTTATTATATACGGGATGTAGGTACCTATACTGTATAGTTTATAGTACTTAAATGAATAAATTACGAAGAAATTAAATTTAAAAACATTTTGCCAAATTATACACACATAATCTATAATATTTATTGTTATATATAGTATATATTATGTATATTCTATATTATATAATATAAATTATAACTGATACATATGTACATGTAACTGTATATGTCTACATATTAGTATTCAGATCATAATATATTATATACTTACATTATACTTAAGAGGACGCTATATATACGTTTACCTCTCCTAGTTATCGTAGATTCAAAATTTAAACAGAATATATGATAGATGAGAATATTCATTATGGATAAACTATGGATAACTACCATATACTATACTATGGAGTTTTTTTAGTTAAAATATTTTAAAAATTTAAATATTTGGAAATTTGACATATTTAATCACACATTTTAGATGTTTAAATATTCTACTTATCGAACAAAAACTCTGTGCTCGGTATTAGTTCAAGTTCTCATTTTTCATTTATTGTGATTATTTCTCTTTTATGATAATTTTTTTTTTTTTTAATAATCTGTGATCAGAAAGCCACAAGTATTTTTTGAACAAATGTTGTGATTACACAATAATAAAAAGTGGTACAGATATGACTAATTTTATATTACCTTTAAAATGTATTTTAAACATTTTTAATTGTTAAATTTTAATTATTCAAAAAACTTTCTTAAAAATTTTCTATAAGTATAGAACCCCTTAAAAATTAATGGTATAGCATTATAGCGTCCTCTGAATACCTATATATAGTATATATGTATTATTATTATGGTATGAATTTATAAATTTATAGGACATATATCACATCACATTGTCAAGGTGTTATCTTTCTTTTCAATTTAAAATAAAATACTTTGCTTTAATGTGATTATTCGCTTAAAAACATAAATGTCTTCAATAATTATCGTTTTGTATCATAATTATTATTTTTTTTTTAAGTATAGTCAGTAGGTACTTGGTACTTTTCCTGTGAAAGTTAAGACTATATACGTTTATTGATTTTACTATATAGGTTACCTATCTATAAAATTGTAGGTACCTATTAATATTTTATTGTATCAAAAAATGCGTTTTCATGAACCATTTTGCAGGATGATCATCTAGAATGAAATATCAAAATCGATTTTTCAGCATATTTTATTTTTTATTTATTAATATTTAACACGTACATATCATTAAAAATGAATAATAACTGAATATAATAAATACACAAATTAGTTTTCGAGTATACTACTGCAGAAATTTCGAAATTTGACTCGACATATTTAACTGATAGTAAAAATGCAATGTTTCAATATTACTATTCAAAGTGAACAAAAGTTGGATTAGACACGGCTTTTGACAATTCAATGTTTATAGGTACCTACGCTGTTAATTTTTTATTGATTAAGACGAGATATTCGAGATAATCGTCCGAAGTGACTGCGTAAACGTAATTTCATTCAATGTATTCGCTTGAACGGTGGAACAATTCGATTTTGTCTACAGAGTGTCTACCAGATCAACACCGACAGAATAATACGATACAGCCGTAAACAATAGCGTGCATGGTGGATACTGGAACTATAGGTATAGATAGCCAGTTCAGTGGTGGTATAATAATCAGTTATTTTTTAAAATATTAAAATATATGAGTGCACTAGGCAAAATCAAAATCAAAAACAACTTTTTCTTTAACTTGAACTTTAAACGTAAATACTTTTTTAAAAACCTATATAAAAGCAAACAAAAGAAAGGTCAACCCACCCCACCAAACAGGCAAAAAATGCCGTCCAGCTCGCCTAGCTATATACCTTGAACCGGCTTATAATAATAACAGTCCTGATAATAATAATTGATGAGATCCGTCTTCACTGCGCTACAGCGTGCGCGGTGTGAAAACGGTACGCGCGGCCCTTTTGTCGGGGATACTCGAATCACAGTCGAATCAACGGAAAATAATATGCGGCGGCCGGTGGAGACGTGGACGCAGGACTTGTTGACCGAACGAACAACGACCACTGCGACAAGTGTGTATTTACAATAATAATATGTTATACGACCGTAGGTATAGCCATTATTATTATTATTATTAAATATATATATATTTTTTTTATTTTGTGTGTACGACACGGCATAACCACTAACCAGCTATACGTACTTATACTCGGTCCAGACGATGGATGAACGGGGTCGGAAACAATAATTTCCGAATATTTTAACACGCGCACTCGTCGTCGTTCACCAAAGGTTTTTTTTTTTTTTTTTTATTATTATTATTATTTACTGTTTGCTCGACGCAAACATTTTTCTATCTCCTTTTGACCCCTTCAAATGAGAGACGGTTTTACCGGAAAGTCCCTTTGCGAGACGGACGCGGCCAGTTTTAAGTTTTTTGTTTGTACGGATTTTATATACCACGCCACATCACCGTCGTCGTCGTCGTCGTTGTGTCGTTCACACGGTCACCCGGCGTGCACATAAACTTACATACACCGATATTATATAGTTATATGTATAATACAATATTATATTATATTATTATATGTTCCACGTTTACGACATGACAGCCACGTTTGGTTTTCTCACACGCTCGTTCGGAAATTCGGCTAAACAAACTACCCGGGCCAAATGACTGCGTGAGTATAACAGTCGTCAGCGATGCCACGTCGTATTTGTATATTTATATGGACTTTTAGAGTGAACAAGACGAAAAAAAAAAAAAAATCATTTCAAATATGTACATAAAGTTCTTTCGAAAACTATACATATTATATGATATTATATGTTAGTATATACAGATAGCGTGTTGTAGTTTTGAAGTGGTATTTTTCCTATACGTAAAGAAGGTATTGTAAAAGGAGTGTCAGACTCAGAAACATAATTTCTAAGTACCTACCTATAATATATATATATATATATATATATTATTTATAGTTTATTTCGTTTTAGGTCTGCACGACTGCACATTCGAGTTAATCTACACAATATTTAGCAGTTTGGGACAATATTACTATACAATAATAATATTAGGTATTTATGAATAAATTAATTTATGATCACTTATTGCCACTTAATTTTTTTTTTTTTTTAAATAGGTAATATACAATATTATAGTCAGTTAAATAATGTGTTATTATAGATAGAATGATGAAATCTGTATGGGCTGTATAGCTAATAATAAATTTCATTATTATTGTTGTTATTATTATTATTACTATTATCAATATATATATATTGATAACCTATGCCACTGATTGTTATATATTAATATACAATGATATACTCAATTATATTTCCCGTTTAAACAATGTCACATAATGCATGCCGATTGCCGAATAATAATACTAATATGGCCCGTCCAAATCAGCGTTCCTATAATAATAATTATATACCTAGTACCTACTATGTAGGTAATGTATATTGCACATAATTTGTATAGTGAAGAAGATAATTTCAAAAATTAAAGGTAGGTATTCTTAGCAATTTTGAATCTTATAGGAATAGTCTCTTTAAATAAAATATTTAAACGATTAGAAAAATGTATCTAACTATTAGTTTTATTTCCTTCATCAAATTGGAAGTATGTATTTATGTAATAGAATAAAGAAAAATTGATGAAATATTATATAAGTAGGTGTGGTTCTTTAAATACAATAATTATAAGTTGGTAAAACTAAGGATATCAATAGAAGAAAAAACATAAAACGTATATTCTCTAACGCGTCCATGGTCTACTATATCTTAGCCCCTGTAATTTTAATCGAAAATCTTCAGCCCGGACCTATGCAGATTGTCTCCGTAAAAAAAAATTAGGGCTCTGGAAAAATTTTCTGCCCATTTGTCATGACCAGTCAAGAGACACTGTCATCTTTATATGACACAGTCTATATTTTATATAATATTATTTTTGACTCACCTGATTTGCAAGAACAGTGTATGTACCGACGATTGTAGTTGACCCAATCAAATCCAGCTTCAACGGCCAGCCGAGCCAACATACCGTACTTCGACTTATCCCTGTCTGATGTGGTGATGTCAATCGCCCGTCCCTCGTTGTGCAAGCTGCTGCCCGCCCGGTCCACCCATCCGTCGATCACCCGTAGTCGGACGCTCGGCCATAAATTCATCACGCTGATGGCCAATGTGTTCAGCTTCTCTTTACATCGCTATAGACGAAACCGATTTAAGCTCATTACAAATTTTGAAAGTGCCTCCATTTATAGTGTATTTATAATATTATAGGCGTGCACAAGGCGCAATAAAGAAAAAACATTTCCAAAAAGTAAAATAATGTTATGATATAATGATTTTGGGATATTTTTTGTCGTATTTGTTAGAAAACTGACACTTGAAACAATTTTCAATATAATATTGTTTTAAAAACATTTTATGATGAGGTAGATAGTTATAATATGTAGTTAAAATATTATACCTACTGAAAATATTCTTTATTTAAGTTATTCTCAAAACATAGTTCAAAACAATAATAATAATATAGTATAACCATTAGCCAGTATATAGGTACGATGAATAGGTCGTTCGGATATAGTATATATATAATATATAGGATGCGTTTTTAAAAGTGTATATCAGTGTACGAAAAGAACTTAAATAAACGGTATTTAACGGATAAACGGTCATTACGAAACAGCGACGCGTAATTTCCCACAAGAATGCGCGTGTACCTACACCATTTCACACCATGTCCAAACAATCACCAGTGACTAGTTTTTTAATATTTTAAAATTTTTTTTTTTTTTTTTTATTATATCTTTTTCCTTAATGACTATATATATATGACCCGTCGCTACTTTTCGGGAATTATTATGCGCTCGCAAAGTGAGTTATCCAATAATTCTGGTTATGCCTGTTTAAGTGCGCGCAATCGGCCGGTATATTATAATCACACGTCCGTTCAGATCTTCTAGGAAACATTATATTTGATATTTAACTAACGACAAATTAGCCCGGCAGCAACCGTGAACATGAAAAATCGCACTCGATCGACCGTTCACGAACGGGTGTTTTACCAAGAATTCGTCGTGCTGGAATATGTACACAAACTTTTTTTTTTTTTACTAAGTCGAAATATACTGCATAGACACGATTTGTATATTATATTATGGTATACGCTCGCAGATCGAATCTAAATTTGTAAAACGCACAAGTCATGAATAAGTATATTTTTGTTATAACAATCATTTTGTTTACGTTGAGTTTGCTTATTGTTTTTTTCATTCGATTCTGATAACGAATTACTAATAAATATATGTATATGATTTAATTAGAATAATAATTTAGTAAATCAAAAGTATACAGAGTTAAACATTCATAAAAAAAAAAGAAAAAAAAAACAATATGAATATACAAATAACAACGTGTAATTTCTTTAGCGATGGACATTATGGACACTATCGAATTGTTCGGTTGTCAGTTGATACTTAATAACTATCGACTACTTCAACTATCGGTAAACTAATGGGTAGTAGTTGAACTATTCAAATAGTTTACAAACTAATCAATAATTATAATCGAACCATTCGAAAATATGTATAGTTTTGAATCTAATCGATAGTTGAACTTTTGTGTTAGTTCGGTTAGTTCGAAGTTTGGACTGTTCGGTTATCAAACTATTCAATTGCTTTTATGAAAATTTCATTTTCATAATTTATACATTACATTAAATGCATTTAATATAATTTATACATTTTTGTTTTTTTATGAATACACACGTACGTATTTATCGATGGTTTATCTTTCTTGATTTAAAAGGGAATAGCCGAATTGTTTCCCATTTGCAAATGGGTTTATCATAAATATGAGTCGAATTTGTTTTCCCGTTTAGAAATAAAAATAATTTGAAGCTTCTTCCTATTGACCAAATTAGTTCCCACGGGTAGGTAGATCAGTATTATGTAAACATCGGTATATACAGAACTGTGTAAATTTACCATATAAATTGTGATATAATAATCATTAACTCATGAGCTTGACGCATAGACACGGATACATATTTCACTAGTAAAAAAAACGCCAGTAAATTTACGTAAATACTGTATAATTTAAAAAATATTGTAAAACGTAAATAAATATTTAAAGAACATTACAAAAAATGTGGCAAGTAGGAGATGGAAGCACATCGATCGTCTGGTAAGATACTAATAGTGAATGTATTAAATTTAAAAGCAATCAAAGTATTGCATTCTATAAAACAATTTTGAGCGGAGATGGTGTAATATATGTAATTAAAAATGTAAAAAAAAAATTTTTAATTGTATTAAGTTCTGCACCATATTAATTATTACTTATATATTATTATAGAAATAATACAATTTTAGTAACCACATGACAACTTTATTTGTTAATATAAATTGTCTATTTATAAATATTTCTCGCTATAAAAAATTAGTTTATCTTTACGATTAAAAATTACCCTGGAAAGTACCATCTTGAACGAATATTTTTATTAAAAAAATATCCTTACTCCGAAATTTCTATACTCGACTCCTTTTACATGATAAGTTGTTTTCAGATAAAACAAAATAAACATCATTATAAAATCAATATATTCCTCACGGCTCTTAAAACCTAAAACTATATACCTATTATTACTAGACAAATACCCAACTTTCAGAATGAAGAAATTTCAGCAGTTTTGTTATCAGTTCTCTTTTTAGTAAAAAATAATTATCAGTAAAATTTACATTTTATGGTCGAATTTAAACTATAAATTAACATTTTAAAAAGCCTCAAATTATATCTATAACCAATTCAATTACTCCCTGAGCATAAAAATGGATTCAAAACGAGAACCGATTTGGAAATTGGATGAGAAATTCTAGAACCAATTTTGTATCAGCCATTTAAGATAATATAGTAGTACCTATATATACCTATAAAAAAATTCGGCACACATGTAATATAATATTATATCTACTGAAATTTTTTTTAACAAATATTATTTTTTAATATGAAATATCTATCCATTAAATTTACATTATATGTACCTATATATTTATGAAAATATATTCGTACATTTTTCTTATATGAATCAATATAACAGTATACAAAATCGGTGCACGTGTTTCTAATATAATATGCTACCTACTAACATTCTTTTAAAAAAAATAATGTTTTATACTTTATAATATGAAATATATAATGATTTTAAATTGTATATATATTAATTATTTATAAGAATACATTACATATACTATATTTTGCCATTCTCATGGTTTAAAATAATATATTAGTATAAAAAATCGGTGCAAATGTAATAGGTATTTTATGTTAATATTATATTACTTATATGTACCATCAATAGTAGTTATGTAATATATAATTAATTTAAGACCGCGTAAACTACGCAATATATATGAATATATTAGTATATCTACAATATATAAGTACCTAAATAGTGTATATTTATAAGAACCTAAAATGCCACATTTCCGTAATACACACTTCATGTAAAAAGGTGATATTGAATGACCTTTTTTTGCTATATAATACATTTTTCAATAATTTGCACATAATTTTAGTTCGTTATATATAATGTATATTGTAAATATATAGATATATTATTTATCGTTGTAGTGAAATTTCAAGTTCGAATTTTTCAGTAGTATTATAATAGGTATAACTGTCGAAATACCTATAGGCTATGGGAATTTCATTGATGCACATGAAAACCTGAAATTGAGATCAAGTCTGTTATCCTATTTACATGAAAAATGGATTTCACTACAAAATTTGTTGACCTCAAGGCTCAAATATCTCTAGGTAATAGATTAATATGAATCACATGGTTGAATTTTGATTTTTGAAAATTAATCTATGGCGTCATAAATAATATGGATTAATTAAGTTTTTGGGGCCAATATATATATCTCGGAGTTGTAGGGAAATTAATTTTCAATAAATTCGAAATTGAGCTACTATAAACATATTTAGTATTTTTGTTCACCTATCCATAAAACTATAAGGACAAAATTTCAACTCAACAACTCGAGTTAATTCTCAAGATTTTTAGTTTCCAACGTTTTGCCGTTAAAACCTAGAACACCTTGCATAATATTATACCACAGTTGTCCATTCCCCCCTCTCCCATTGATTGGATAACAAGTCCTTATTATCGTTACAGACCATTTTCACAACCTCATTTAGCACGAAACAATATATTTATTGAATGCAACGTTGTTAATATAACTATTAATGTTTAATAGCGTATACCATTGTTATATACTATTGTATGATTAACCCTTAACTGCAGGTATCCACAATTTTACCAACGTAACTGCAGGTCGTTGGGTCGTTGGGTCATCATAAATATACCAACAGGTAACAACGTGTTTTTGTGATTGATAACGAAAAACACATGGTATTCGCAGCCATGTGATGAAATACAATGCATTTCAAAGCATGATCCGTAGGAGCAAATATGAAAACTAAACGTTATGTGTGTATTTTGATCCAACGATAGACATACCAGTCGAATGATTTATCCGCCATATTATTTACTTTGAGCTTTATTCGTATGAAAAAAAAAAAAAACGTATAATCTAATAACGTTATACATGACGTACATTTTCATTATACGGGTGGGCACTAAATAAAGTGTTGTTTTTCCGCACACTTTGGGATTTCTTTTGAATTGACCGCTTCTGTGCTCAACCGGGTTATGAAAAAAGGTACATGGTGTTTAATGGTGGTTACAGCCACGTACCTACGCAACTGTAGCTAAATGTGTCGTGCTATAATATTATATATCGCCGTGTACTGTAGCAGCAGCAGCAGCAGCAGCAGCAGCAGCAGCAGCAGCCGCAGCAGTGTAATAAGGCGGCGGCGTGGTGAAACGACAGTAGACGTAAAAAACAAAAAAAATGAGACTCTGGCACACGGGGGTGCCGAGGTGGCACCGTTGGGCGGGGCCGGTAATCACCGCAGGCGAAACATATATATATATATATATGTAGTGTTGTGGTACGGCGAGGTGTACGTATACGCGCGGCGGCGAGGTCAAAAGCGGCTGCAGAGAGAAAACCAAGAATGTCGTGGCCGCCTCGTCGCCAAGTCGCCGCCACGTTGGGCGCGCGCAACAAACGGAGCTATATACATATATATATATATATTATATATATACGTATCGCGCTAAATATATATACGTATGCGTGATATCAGAGCAGACCGTATTACGTATTATATTATACACAATATATTATATTATAATACGATATAGAAAGAAAATAGATACTATGGATGAGGACAGTGCGTCGGAGAAGGGGAAAACCGAATTTGCCGTCGTCGTCGGCCGCCGCGGTCGGCTTGTTGAATGCGTTACGGTGCGCGTTGGTATTTCCCTCTGCCCGTCCCCCCCTCCACACCCCGCCCCCGCTTAATATACCCAATTGCCGACCCAGCAGCGGCCATTTTGTTCGGGGGCCTGCATTCCGAAAAGCATTGTCTTAAAATAATAATAATAATAATAATAATAATAATAAAAAACATTCACCGCGGGGTGAGCGGCGTGATGGACGGCGTGTAGGTATATACCTATATAGAATATACATAGGTATACGAGTATAATACGAGATTATGATCTGCCCGATGCGCGTACATATAATAAAACAGAGATATTATACATAATATTAAGTATAATGTGCGTATATTATATCCGTCGAACGTCGACGAGGAGCCCTAAAAAAAAAAGAAAAAAAGAAAAAAAGAGCGGCGGGCCTCATGCACCGGTTGCCGAGCGGAGGGGGACCGATATTTGGTGTCCTTTTGTACGGGGACGGGGCAGGCGCCTCGCGCGGTTTATTTTGACAAGCAATTTGATATAATGAACATTCTGAACGCGCGCGCGTTGCACACCACACACCACCAACACTCGGTGCCCCACGTAGTAGCCTAACACAAGACGGGGCAGTATAAACGGCCGCCACAATATTGTACATAATATTATTATATAATATGAATCGGCGGCGGCCCGCCACAGCCGCCGCCTCGACTCCACCGCGAACCACCCGCGTGCCGGTGTGTGTTGTTGGCTTGTTAGTCTTTTGACTTTACACCTTGCTTATATATGGACCACGGTGACCGGACAGGTGGTAGCGGCGGAGGCGGCGGCGACGGCAAAATATACACCTACACTCTACCAGGGTGGTTTTTTTTATTATTATTATTATTATTATTATTATTATGTGTACGTGTTTTTGTCAAATTATTATTTTGACGTAAAATAAACCAATGATTTAGCACATCCCTTTGTCCGTGAGACCAAACTCGCGGCGGTGTCGGTCATGTATTTTTACATTGTATACCGCGTATAGGAGGTATATTATACGGTACATATTGTGCGTAACGAGAAAACCGCTAATTTAAATGGTGAATGGTCATGCTGAAAATATCTCTCTGGGCCCGTTTCTTACATTAGTACATACTAGTGTGGATTGTATTATCGATATTCCATTGGTACGCCTATACAAAAATAACTCGGTGACGTTTAGGATCTATAAGGAACTCGGTATCGGTATATGTACAAAATCGGGTCTATCTGTGATTTTTTTTTTTTTACGCTACAAACCTAACTATTGTCATTAAAGATAAATGTGATTTTTTTTAAAAACCATTTGTATTTAGATAACAGAATAATAGAATCGAAAAATGTTTTAATAACAATACCTCTAAGCCACAAGTCACAACGTCACATTTTAGAAATGTCCTTTCGCTTTCATGAAAAATACAAAAAACTGCTACAGCCCCTTATAGTCATTTTTTTCCTAATTCGCCAATCCATATATTATGTACCTACTAATATAACTATTCGGCAACACCTACAAACTCTAGATTTAATTTTATAAACATCATAATATACGTATAAACTAGATTAAGTAGGTACAACACCTTTCGTAAGCAAAATTTCTTTTAAATGTGACACTTCGTGTAAGTGCAATTACTTTTGAGTGCGACACCTTATACTTATACCCACTTGGGTCTCCTTTCGAGTGTATCTCGATTTATGTACTTTATTGGGATCCGTAATAGTTGGCGAAAAAAGTTTTTTGGAAAATATTATTAATTAATTAGGAAATTATAAAAATATTCCGCCCCAGGCGGAAAATAGACTTTATTTTATCATTTTCTGCCCCTAAAGTGTTTTGGATGAATAGGTAGATAAAATAACCAATAACTAATATATGTAATCCAAAAGTTGGTTGAACTTACTATTCTCAGATTTGTATACGAACTCGAACCCCGCTACGTTCGGTTCTCGCTTGAGTGTTTCACATATTATTATAAATTAAATTAAAATTGTGAAAAATATTACAGAAATCTACAATTTGAAATACATTTGCCGTGAAATATAATGGATATAATAAAATATAGTATAAGTATCTAATATCGCTGAAGTCGGCCATACTTTTTGTTCTCGAGATTTTATATGATCATTATCGCCAGGTGGAAATTATATACGAAGGTCTGATAAAACATCGTAATACTAACGATAAAAATTCCTGCAAATTGTATATGGAACCATTTTGCTCGGTTTTTGTTTGAGGGCTATTATTATATCGGTTGTTGAACAACGAATAATTCGATTAAATAGTCGGATCTATAATAGATACTTGCTACTCGGTACAATACGTAATTCAAACAAACGAAAAAAAATGATAATAAATAATACAATTTGATGATGATTTGAAAGTTATAGGTATGACGATTTTGTCCAAATTTCGTATAATATTTAACGCGAATCAATAAATACCCGTTATCACCAAGGTATCGCGTGCTTTTGCTATAGCGCAGGGATGGGCAACTGAAAGTAACTAGAGGGCCAAATTTTGAAACTTAAAATGATTGCGGGCCAGATATAAAGTTGTATTTTTTATTATTGTATGAAACAAATACATTAATATATATTTTATGTCTATGGTAAGAACTAGGTAATATCTAAATTTATTATATTATGTTTTATTATTGAAAATTTCTCCAAGATACAATTATTTACCTAGCTACTTTTACTATATTTGAAATAAATTGTAATAACATTTTTGATTATAAAAATGTCGAAAGACAGTCCGGGCCGGATAAAAAGGGACGGCGGGCCAGATGTGACCCGCGGGCCACCAGTTACCCATCCCTGCTATAGAGTACCGACACGGTTCACGGAAACTTTTTCTTCCCGGTTTCGGAAACGTTAAGAAAACTAAAAAATACAGGCCATGGTTGAAATATACCAGGTTATTGCAGCTATACCCTCACTCTGGTATTTTTTCACGTACAGGAAATAAAATGGCAGTGAGATGGCAGAGGACATCGCATATGATAACAGTATTACACAACACAAGCCGTATGGATATGTTTTATATGAGTGCACCCTTATCACGCCGGCATTTTATTTATATTTGATAACGATATGGACTAATATTGCAATAACCTGGTATATTTCAACCATGATACAGGCCATCGGAAAACTGAAAAATCGTGGACTGATTACAGAATAGTCGGAAAAAAAGAAAAGGAAAATAGGAATTCCAGGGGCAGAACGAAAAATGGTCCAGGGACCTTTGGATGGGAGAATTAATAAAAAAATTAACGTTATAAAAAAACGACTAAATTATTTTAGTATTTTATAATATAATATGATATAAATGTAAAATGACCATAATACATCTATAATATATTAAACACACGACGAGTCACGATATTTCTCGTCGAAATTACTTTACAGTTAAACTTAATATGTGTAATTTGGGTTAAGCCTTTAACATATTTTATAAAATTATTAAAAATATAGGAGGTATAGAAAACGCCTGGAAACATTTGCATGGTGCATAGGTGCATAATACACCTAATATACTTGAAATTTAGGTAAGTAATACGTGAATTCATTATATAATATATTTGAACATCATAAACATTTGTCAAACATCTTGTTATTTATTTATTTATATAGGTACCTATATATGTGTATATTGTGTATGTGTGTGTGTGTGAGTAGGTATATACTATATTGGTAACATGTGAACTATTCAAAAAAATAATATATAATATATATATATATGTATAACAATGTCGTTTTCTCCTACATTTCAGAATTCATCGAACAAATCACTATCGATTTCACCGCAGGAACTCGTTTTTGTATCTTTTTTTTTTTATCTCGGCACATTTCTTTAACAAGCCATAATATATACCCAAAACCCCAATTGGCATTTAATTTATATACGCATATATACCTATATACTCGTAAATATATTATATGTACACAAACAATCAACCGTAAAAAAAAAAAAAAAAAAAAACACTAAGGGAAACTGTCTACTAGTGTTGGGTAAAAAAAAAAAAAAAAAAAAAAAACGGCCAAAAAATAAAAGAACGATATAGAAATATACCTCTCTACCTATTTACGTATTTATATCGTGTGTGCGAAGCGAAGCACAAGAGAGTCAATTGTGCGCGGTCGTAAACTATACGCATAATGTATATTATAGCGGTTTTTGTTGTAAACGCGCGCGCGTGTGACGCCGTCAAAATCAATTTCCAAAAATCTTTATACCCATACGTGTATACAGGGTGAAAAAAAAAACCGGGGGGAGAAAAAAAATACCGTGTCGCTATCATTTACACGATCCCGAGGAGGATTATAATCGAATAATATTACAATTGTAGAAGATTATGTATATACCTCCCGGGTGTCCGTCCGCCGCTACAGCTGCCACCACAGTCGTTCTCCCCGCGCGCGCGAGCGCGAGAGTATCGAACGGGGGACCCGGTTGGCCTCCGACCGCCGTCTCGGATTTCATCGATACACCCGATTGCAGACGACGGCGCGGTGCGTCCTCCCTCGCCACCGCCACATCGGCATACCAGACGCTTACACCGTATTAATTAGCTAGATTTTTGAAGCTGTTATCTATCCGGTGTGTTATACATTACACGTAGGCCCGTCGTGTATATGTCGGACGAATAGGTATTAGATAATAATATATTGACCTATTTAGGTAGGAGCTTTATATATATATATATATATATATAAAGAGAGAGAGAGAGCTTATATTATATTATATATATACTTAGGTAGGTGCAGGTATCATACAGGTATACAGTCGAATTCAGTCCTCCAGTCAAGTAGCGATACGAAAACACGCACCCCTCGTGCTTCATACAATGCACTGCTGAGTAGCAGTGCTATAGCTGTAGTCCGATTGCGGTCACTTTAAATGCGTTTTGGATATATCTATTATAAGTGGCTGTTGGCAAGTCGGGTGTATTTTTGTGGCAAATTCTGCGTTCTGATATTCAATAATAATTATTGCGTTCTTCTGTCAAAGCTGTAGTATTATTTGTGAACTTACATTCAAATACTTGAACACGTATATTTGTTTTTAATGAGAATTTTTAATTTTATGGTTAATATATATACTTTTAATTTTATTGAAAACACATTTTTAATCAAATACTGCAGATATGTCTATATATTTCTAAAGCCATGGACAGAATAACTATACTGTGTTGTGTCAACGTATATGTGTGGGACAGATGAAAAAAAAGCTTCTAGTGATTGGAAAAAGTAAAAACATCGTTGTTTTCAACAAATCACCTTACAAAAATTACCAGTTGAGTATTACGCAAATAAAAATACATGGACGACTTCAGCAATTTGTATCGAATGGTTGCAGCGTTGGGATAGGGAGTTTGATAAAATAAAAAAGTCTATATGCCTCGTCTTAGACAACTGTACTGTCCATCCTAATGTATCTTTGAAAAACATTAAGCTTGAATTTTTACCTCTTAATTCTACGTCACTAATTCAGCCTTTAGATATGAGTATCACCCTACATTTAAAGGTTAAGTAGGTACCTATAGAGTAACATTAGTCAATTATATTTTGAAAAAGATTGAAGACAATTTACATCAACCACAATCAATGGCATTAGATATCAGTAAACAAATTAATATCCTGCAGGCAATTTAATTAATTTCAGACAGCTGGCATGATGTACCTAAGTAGTCAGATGGAAAAAAAATCGTTTTCGCAAGTGTGGTTTTTTGGAAGAAAGTTATACCATCGACCAACAATTAGAACCGAATTCCGGAGAATATAATATCGTAAGAGTACTGAACAACGTGGAATTTGAACATCTGTATTCAAATATGCAATGCCATGACCAAAACGAAAACGTTGTTGATGCAATCATTCAATCCATAGAAGATAAACATAATTCAGATGAAGACACAAGCGAGGAACCAAATTCACCAATCCGACTACGGAAAGTGAAGAAATCTTTGGAAACATTAAGAATATATTTTCTTCAAAAAGGTAATGAGGGAAGCCCCATATGTTCTTTGGACATTTGTTCGGACCACATTCATCAACAAGCAATAATAAGTAAAAAACAAACTATACTATAGATAATTTTTTAAAATAAGATAAAAAAATAAATGAAAATATATAATATGTACTTTTATAAACAAGTGGTGTGTATCTTGTTTTTCTTTTTGTATTCATAAATAATTAAATAAAACAAATGAGTAATCAACAAATTTGTATATTTCTTTTTTATTTCGCATTATTGGGACAAAATAACATGCAACCGATGTGTCCCAATAAAGTGGAGTCGACTGTATATAGTTCAAAGTATTGAACCGAACTTCAAGAATTTGATTCTGATTCGAAAGTCGAGTTGAACCAAATTCGATTATGAAGTTTGAATGCTGCAGGTAATTGTTCAAACTAAAGTAACGATTCTGAACCCGATCGAAATGTCTAAAACTTTAATCAGTTTTTATTATAATATAAATTATAACAATGAAAAATGTGGCTTGATAATTCCCCGGAGTATGTATTATTAAGGAATGTGTAGGTATACGCTAGTTAAAACTGTTATCGGAGCACGTATCGTGTCAGACTGTTGTAATTAGAATGAGTAGTTTTTGACAAAAAAAAAAAAAAAAACCGTGGTGTACGATGGTGTGGAGGCCCATTGAAAAACCTATTATGAGCTCGCTAGGAGATGTATAAATTATAAATGGATATTGTTATATTACTGATATAATATATATATTATTATATATTATATATAAATATAATATATAACATATACTATATTTTTTCAGTGAAATTTCCAATGGGGCCATGAAGAATGAATATAATTACTCAAAATATTCATTGTACACTGTTCATGATTAGGTACCACAAAGACACGTCATAAAAAATGAAAATAAAACTTCCCGTCTTCCGAGTACGAGTTCATCGAAGCGATAAAAAATATAGGTATCGTTTATAATATTAGCATGCGATTTATCGATTAACGTTTTATTTCACATTTAATGATTCACCTTAGCCATAAATTGTGTATTTTAGATTATTCATAATACATTATTACGTTATATCCATATAGATAGGTCCCAAACAGATTTTTATTTTCGTTACTGAATGTAAAAAATGAACGTGTGATTACACGTTTTTTAATGATAAATAAGACAGTTTTATTTGTTCTTTTGGTTCAATATATATTTAAATATAAATATCTATAAGTTTTGGTAATTATATTTATATTTTTAAGTACAAATTATTGAATGTCTACACTTAAAAATAATACGTCTATATGTTTTTGAGTAACAATTAATTAAGAATTTACTGAAAATAGTATAGAAGATGTGCTAATGTGCTATGATTAAATTATTTCCATACCGATTTATTTATTTCTGTAATTACTTGTTCATGAATTGTTGCCTATAGTCAAAGATGCAAATAGAGTTAATGGCCCCCCTCTTGATTTTTTTTTTAATATGAACATTTAATTAATTAGTACATATATATATCAATATTATTAAATCGATAAAATTTTAAAATTTGACTGCTGTAGATATTAGTTTGAATAAAAGTTGTATTATTATTTAGAATTTGAAAGTAATAATTAAAAATATACATAAAATATTTTTAAAATATATGTACACAAGTTATTTGATTATCAAAAATGTTGAGTTATGTTTAAATCGTATTAATTGATAAAATAGCTGCCTTTTATTAATTGATTAAATGATTTGTGTTTTGAATTCATTACCACAATATACTCGTATTGTTAGTGTTCTTTTTCATACAATCGTACAATATATATACAGTTTATTGTATATAATTCATTACCAAAATATTTTTTTAATTAGTGGTAATATAAATTGTTCTTAGTATATTTTAAATATTTATTTATTTTAAAAATTACAATATTCAGATTATAATAATGATTGTTATAATGGATATATTATAAAAATATTTGTTTTATTTAATTGAGTAACATCATTTTGTAAGTTAATAACAATTAAATATTTTAGTATAATTAAAATTTCTCCTAATAGATATGATTTTATTATTCTAACTCATGCAATGTATATATTTTCATGGTACTATATATTATTGACTTATGAATTTTCATTTTTACTAATCTTTTAAATGTCAATATTATTTTACAAAATAATTAAATAATATTCTTATTGCCATGTGTTCAAACTAGTTGTCAGCTTTGTAGAAATAAACATTCGCAATTAATGGACCAGCTATAATATTGTTGGTATAGTATTATCAAATGTGTACAAATGATTTTAGTCCATCTAAATTGCTATTTAAAATGTCACTAACGATTAGAAACGTGTATGGTATATATACAAGCTAATATTGATGGTTGTTTCAATTTAATCCGGTTTTACGTAAATTCTAAAAAAATCATTAAGATGAATTCAATGCAAATGATTATATTGAATATTCTAAAATTTATTTTTTCATGGTAAAATATAATCATTATGTAATTTAAATAATAATACATAAAATGAGAAAACTATTTTAGAGTACTTAACGCCAACAGATATTTTCCAGTAAACATTTTTGGAAATTATATATATATATATATATATATATATATATTATATTATTATTATAATCTTGAACATTAAAATATTAACATTTTGTTTGAGGGCCATGTTTATTATTCATAAAGTTTAATACATTGTAGATATATTTTAAAATACAATATTGAAATTAAAATTTGCAAAAAGTATAGATAGATATTTGAAAAAAGTTTTTACTTGAAGAAAATCGATTGACATTAAATATCTACTAAAAAACAGTTTTCTCCTGAAAATAAAAAAAAGCTGAGGAGTTCGCAAAGTTAACAATAATAAATGCTACCTTCATTAAAATTGATTATTTTTTTATCACTAAATAAGTAATAACTACTTTTTTATGTAATAAGTAATGAATAATGATTACTCTAAATAATTTTTTTTTAAATATTAGTATAATAGTATAAATATATATGTATATATATATATATACATTTTAATTTATAAGTTAAGTTAAAAATAGAATATTTTATTTTTATATAGAACATAATATCAATAATATCAATTCAACTGAATTGTGCATATGTACAAATCGATCGTTCGCCAATGACTATAGTTGAGAACAATGAACCCAAACCAGTTGCTGAACGACTTCTCTTTATAATAGTTGCCCGGCATTGTTAATGAAACGAATCGAAGTCCGGGTGCCCCGGACTAGGTGAAGTTTGATTTTTTAAATGTGATAAAAAACGTAACAACGACCAAAATATAACAAACCGGTCTTTAAACGGAAATTAGTTAGGGTATGAATCCTATATAGGTAATGTTGTGCAGAGAATTGGGATACATAGGTATAATCATTTTATATATATGTGTATTATAAACAGATCAATTAATTAATTAATTAATTAATTCAATATATGTTTTGTAAACTGATATTAAAAATATAAATTTTTACATTTTTGAAACTCAATTGTTGTATTGAAACCGCGCATAATCCAACAAATTGTAAAAAATCTTATTTTCTTAACTAATTATAACAATTTAAGTAAATTATGTGAAGCAATAAGATACAGATATAATAGTGTAATATCTATGATTTTAAATTTCTGAAAACACTTATGACGCATCAATATTTAATAACATATTATATTATTATCTGCGTTGCTTTGAGTAATGTTTCTCTGCTTCAAACTGGTGCTTTTTTCAGAGGATGGGATATTGAAATTAAGTTATTGATTTTTGGATATTTAGATTGAGTTAAGAAGTTTACTGGTCTATTTTCGAATCTTTGAGTGTTGTATTAAATGGTGATACGTATGCTAATTTCTTTGATGTGTTGGTTGTGGAAGTGCTTATTTTATGGTTAATTTTTTCCTTGATGGTGCGAATTTCGATTGTATTTCTGATGATTGGGTTTTTAGTATACAAAGGTAGGCCTGTTATGGTTCTTTGTTTTGTTGATTGAAGTGCCTCGATATTTTTCTAGCTTTGTTGCGTTATATTTGATGTTCATAAAGACGCGGCGTAAATAAGAATGGGTCTGATGTAGGATTTTTATGTGTAGACTTTGGACTTTGAATGAGAGGAAGAGTACCGTCGTTACTTATCATAGAGCGTATAGAGTGTTCTATGTATTTAGCTTTGTTGATAACTTGCTTAATATGATTTGAAAATGAAAAATTCTTATCTACGCGGTTGCTTAAATATTTTAGTTAAAAATACATATTATATTACATCATATATCAGTTTATATCCCGAACGAGGAGCCAAATTTATGGGATTATAATATATTAATATAAAATACGGCGTAATATTATGCGGTGTACCGGTGTAATAAACTATATTCCTACGTTAGGAAGAAAACAACAGCAAGTATTAACAACCGACTACACGTGTATGCATGAACATTACCAGACGCAGAAATGCAGAATATTCTGTTCAGTTTCGGATGATAACAGCGTTGGAGAGAGAGATATTATTATATACACTGCAGGCACATTAAACATAATATTACATATGTGTAATATATTGTGTAGATATAGTAGTAGGTATAGCAGTCCAAACAATGCAATTAATTGTTATGAGCGGTTTTCTGTATGTGCTCGAGCAATTTGACAGCCTTTGACCCATGCAGGTCGTCGGCAGGCTCTCATTCTTATTTCTTTTCCTTTTTTTTTTTCTTCATTTTTTGTTTTTATTGCCTGTAGTCTGAGCACGTTTTTCCTCTTCAGCATTGTTATCACATTCATACACATGGTATACCTACCATGGAATATATGTTTTAAAATGAATTAACACGCGCGTTCGTGTAAACAAATAATAATCGCAGGTGTATACGACGGCACACCGATACGAAGAACTCTTTTTTTTTTTTTTTAGTTTTTATACACTCCTGCTGCATAACCTAAGAAAATAAACGTTTCCAGTGTTTCTATGTGCAGACAACAAAACCGTTAATAGCTGTAATATTAATTAACTTTATCTTATACGCGTATAGTATGCAAATTATTACAAAACCGTTACATATATTTTGTCTTGTTCGATGACCAATGGTCTCCACTTAATCGTTTTCGTGTGTCAAAAACACAATAATATAATGATTATAAATCGGTTCACCTCCTCGCTGAATCGTTTAGAAGAAGGCATTGTTCTCAGTACGTGACTTTGGATTGATTTTCACGGCCGAATAATAAAAAGGTGTGAAAACCACTACGAGGAGCAAGAAAAAAAGAATGAGCCGACAGACAAATTCGTCGACGCCGGCGCCGGCGCTTAGCTAATCCAACGATATCGTGTTATCGTCACGAAATCATAAACCGAGCGCATGTAAAAACAAATTCAAAAAAATCTAGCGTAAATAGCAAACCTCTTTTGAGAGAGAAAAAATAAACATGATGAATCAAAATTGTGTTTCTACGGGTGTAAAAAAAAAAAAATATTTAGTTCATTCAATATGTAGTATATATATATTTATAGTCTAACAAAAACCATGTGACAATCGACCGACCGGACAGTATGCTTTTTAGACATGTTCACATGTTTGCCCACGAATTACGCCACAGCTGGAAAGGGGTTGTATTTTACGATCACTATATATACACATTTTAACTATTGGACCCGGCACCTATATAATAAAAGAAAAAAAAATTGTAAGTCAGAGACGTGTCAAACTGGGTTATAGTGGCGAAGAAATGCGTTAATGAAATTCTGATGTAAGGATTAACATAAGCCTAGGATCCGATCAACACAAGCTCGTGTGTAATTGGAAACCGACGAAAAACAAGTTAATGTCGTCGAAAGACAAACACGAGGAGCGAAAGGGAGAGAAAAAAACCCACCAAACATCTATTTAGTTCGCTGATGCAAAAGGTGATGTTTTGATATAAATTCGGATATAATTTGTATAATCCAAGAAAACATTTGAGTAGGTGAGAAAATGTATTCCGCAAAAAAACACTCTAATTTACCGAAGATTAAATTATTTAATTTGTGATTTAACAACGTGGGTAAAAATATCTCTATCTCATATTTCGGATAACATAGTTAAAACACGTTTATCCAGAAGTAGTCCAGATTAAATTATTCCAAAAATGTTGTATTTATTGTTTAATAAAGAATACAGAACATTATTGCACAGATTGTATACATGATATACCTAATATAATATCATTATTTGACTGATGAGCAAAAAAAATAAAATAATTGGCAGACTGCTATAAGCAAAAAAAAAAAAATCACGCCTTCAAACGATTTGCCCGACTGAGTTAACTTTAGAAGACAAACTTAATTGTTGATTAAGTATACCACAAATTCCAAATATTTTATTATATAAATTATAAACTATAATTAATTTTGTTTATAAAATATTTCCTAACAATATTATTATAATTTCTAAAGTTTTAGACGAAAAGGTAGAATAAAAACAGTTATTATTACTCTTTAAATTATAAGTCATAAAATTATATATTTTCTATGTATTCGGGTAGGTACTTATATAATCTATTATCTATTTACATATTCAGTTAGTACTTATTATACCACTAAGTAATAATACCATAAATATTTGGTCAACAAATTTATCATTTAATTTCAAGAATATTTTAGGGGTACTTCTGGAAATTAACGTTTCGTTTCAATAGTTCAGAAAGCACATTTTAAAGATATTGAAGATAATTTTATATATAATATGTATACCTACCAAAATGAAATAAATTAACGCCTAGTTTAAACGTTGGATTGCGAATGCCTTGTAAAAATGTCTAACGTATAACGTCTGATATGTGCGTTGAGCATTGTATTATATATCACTATTTATCAGTATACAGGGACAGTATACATGTTTCTAGGCAAAACCAAATTTTTTCGCTTCTAAAATAAAAAAAGCCATGTACTTTTTCAAGAATTAGTGACCAACCTACAAATTACTAACTGATTAAGCAAAAAAAAATAAAAATAATGAAAAATTAGAATAAATATATATAAAATAAGATTACATTAATAAGGATCACTATTATTTTTATAAAAATGTCGTCCCTACGAAGTGCCGTTTAGGCTGATGCCTAGCTCGCCTATATACCTTAAGCCGACCCTGTCAGTATAGTATATATATATATATATATATAGTGATAATATACAGCGTTTGAGTCAACGCTCACCACTCCCGTTTAGCGCTCAACGCTCGCCAATGTGTACGTGGCCTGAGCCAATATATATCCATCGTGTCAGCTATACACAACTAACAAAACTTATTTCTTTTAAATTGTACAGTTTATTTTTGTTTAATTTACGTACGTATATTGACATGGTAATATGAATTTAAATTCTATAAAGTATAAAGTGTATCTTTTGCAATAATATTTATATTTTTAAACAGTATTGATTCACGCGAGAAAAAAATACGATTTTCCGAAATCACGAATCGTACGTAATATAATGGTAAGTACATATTGAAAAAAAACTACGATATACATAACATTTAAAGACCTGTTTCAATTTGCTTTCCTATTAGACGAGGAACAAAAAAGGCAACGCAGAGTAACCATCATACATACATGTAATTAAAATTCTCACGTCTACCGTACGAGTATGTATTTTTAATTATCCTCGCGGTCTCGGAGACCGTCTAAAAGAATCACTACTACCTCTGCACCACACCATACATAATATATTATTGTAACCTCCCGGCGGCGGTGGCGGCGTCTAGCGTACGCATGTTTATAAAATATATATAATTGATAGTGTTGACACGAGCGTGTGCACAGGCTAATATAGTAGAGAATCCAGTTGACATTACAGTATTACACACACGGAGGAACGAGCGAGCGCGCGCGCGCGGAGAACACAAGACTACACGGTGGTGGTGATGGTGATGGTGGCGACGACAGTGGAGGAAGGTGGATGAGAAAAAAAAAAAAAAACAACAACAACAACAACGGTCTCTCCTGACGGATCTGTTGGGGAATTAATAAAAAGTGTTTTATGGCTGTTTAAATGTCATGTTGTCAGTGTGTACGGTAACCGGTAAACTGGTCTCTCCCCCGAGAGAGCCGGCGGAATGCGTATTTAATAGCGCGTTTTAACTTATACCGTCTGTGTGTCCGACGACAATTAGAATTCCGAGTCTGACAAAATGAACTGCTGGTGTGTTTTTTACAAGTTGTTACATGGTCGACCTGTGTGGGTTTTTTACCGCCCCCCCCTTACCTACCTCCCGTCCCGCATTACACACACACACACACACCACACACTCCATTCTACCCCACCGCTTATACGCGTATAATGTTTGTTCGCCGCCTCTGCGATGCTGCTGCTGTTGCTCCTGCCCCTGCCCCCCCCACAGCCCCTTCACCATTCACCGCGGCTTTGATTTATTTACTGTTTAGATGGCCATCTCCCTAATGTGCGTCCGACGCTGTCGATATAGGGGAGAACGACAAGCACAAACGCGGTATATGTATTATATTATACAGTATAGGTTGACAAAAGCAAAAAAGAAAAAAAAAAAACACTGCACATATTACCTTAACTCGTACGCACACACACACAAAGACGTCGACCACGATCGCTTTCTCATTAGCATAATAACCCGTCCAATAAGAGAACAATAGTTATACTTAACAACGTTTTGTTTCGCTTTTTTTTTTTCTTACTTTACCATTTACAAAAAAAAAAAAAAAAATTGTTTCATTATTATTATTATTCAACTGCAATATCGACTTTCAATGTCATTAATCTTGCTGAAAATTTTTGGCGCGGGCGCCTTCCTCGAATGTCGCTTAGTTATACATTATTATAATATAGGTATATACTACGCGATGGTATACTGTTGAGCGTTGAGCCCACACGGTAGCCGTTAGTGTGTACAAACGTTTAATATTCGATGAAAAAAAAAAAAAAAAAACAACCATTCATAACGATCATTACACTTCATATACGTCATAAATTCAATGTTATTTCAGTAATTTATCGTTGCGAGGATTATAATTTGATTTACGTATTGATTTTTGTTCGGGTATATAGGTATCGTAGATATGGGTACACGTATATAAGAGTAAGACATTAAAAAATAAAAATATAAACGATTGATTTTTCAAGTGTTTATTTACGGTTTGATTAATTTGTATTTGTAACAAAAGTGCACTGTAAGCACATGTTTAGTAAAAATGAATATTTGTGCCGATGAAACGGTATAATCCTTAATCAAATATAGTGTAAGTATAATGTACAATATAATATAGTATACTAATTACTAATAAGTAATAGGTACGTATATATATATTACATATTATACCTACTCGTATGTATAGTAGTATATAGACGAATATTTTCTTTTCGATAAAGGGACTATTGTTTTCAAAAATGTTTCCGTTTTATTTAAACGCACAAAACTAATCGTCGGATAATATAATTTATAAAATGTATTTGGATATTAATATTATATACGTATTATAATATATAGGTCATACTTATCTGATTAATACTAACTAATTCTATAATATTTTTAATCGTTAAATATATAGGTAACCAGATTTAAATTTGTTTTAAAGAATTTCAACTTCAAATTATTAAGGATATCCTGTCAAAAGTGTTTGATATACTCATATATACCTTATAATCGCTTTCTTACCTATAGGTTTATAACTGTATAGTATATAGTCTTATAGAGGTACCTACCTATAATACCTACCTAAAAAATACCTATTAAACAATACATAAAAAAATTTATTGAACATGATGTAATGTAATATACATTATATCATGTTCAATAACTTTTTTTTTCTTTAATATAAAATATATTTTCATTATAAAATAATTTAATATAAAAAGTGTTTTATCTACTATGATGGTTTTCGAACCATATAATCTATAAAATGATTTTAATAAGTTTTAATATTAACGGCTAATAGTTAATATTACCTATCCGCCCTTCTAGTTGCAAATCCAGTAGCTTGAAAAGATGAATTGTTGAGATAATAACATTTTGTCTTTTTTTGGTAAATCTGATTATATAGTAAACGATATTTTAAAATCTAATTTTGAGATACTAAAGTAGGTACGTTCTAACGCATGAAAGTGTTATAAATGGACCCAAAATGTTCAAATGAATAATAATATATAGGTATTAGAGATGGGAATTATTAAAATAATATGGAAAAATGAATATTCTCGAATAGGTCAGTAATTATTCGAATATTTCAAAATTATAATTTTTATCAAAAAAATGTATTTAGGTGCCTATAATATAATTCGTACAAAATAATTTTGTAGATAACGAAAATATACAAAGAAACCGTAGTATTAAGAAAGACCATTTACCGATTAAAAATGCGCAATATATCCCACAATACACATGGTCGATCGGTGGACGGTTAGGTTTTTATATACAGATTTAGTATTGGTTTTTGAAAATTTGGTAGTTACTTCGATTACAGGAAGCAGTATACACACATTTGGAATGGTTGACAATATTTTTTTCTATAAATAAAATCCATAAATAGATTAACTTTCAATGTGTATATCAATTCTATAAAAAGTAAAAACATCCCCGATACATTTTATAATTTCTATAGGTGTATAGCTGATAATATATAGAAGAACTTTTGCTATGGAAGAATAAATCTCATTTATTAGGTATATATAATATGTCCTATAGGTATTATGTACAACTGGACTGCCTGAACCGTTTTTATAATTTCCCACCGACTTGCACACTACAACCAAGATATCAGATCCGCCCCTGACCCAAGTCTTAGCGTTAATGTGTATGTAGCGAGCATAAATTGTAAAGGGAAAAGGGAATACGAGAAGTCGCATTTGGTAGTTAAAAACGCAGTGTAGTCGTTTTTATAATATGCCCGAAGGTCGTCGAAGATGCATACAATTTTATTAATGTTCCGTAAGAAATCGGAGCTGACCTTAAAAACGCATTGTCACAACATTTTGGCAACAACCACGCCAGTCAGCGGGTGGGACAGCAACGTAACGTTTCATTGTCCCCGGGCGGGCCGGACGGACACACACTGTTGTACCGGAACGAAAGATGCGCGCACCAAAGGCATATTCCAATTGTTACGGTTCGCTAAGTTTTTAAAATATTATTATTTTGCCTTTTTTCTAATAATATTATATTTTACATTATATATAAATCGAATGGGTATCGGGTATATATAGATTGCATTTTGTCTCGCTTCTCCTCTCCTGATTCCTAAAGCCCCTTGGGGTGACGGATCGAATTTCGATTTCACGATCGATGCACCCGCGGGGGAGACATTGCACCTGAGTTTCCCCGAGTATAAATTTCATTCTTCGGTTGGTCTCCTTTTGCAGGATATACTATTATAATGTATAATAGGTATATCCACGCGTAAATGGTAACATGAAATCTTTTAAAAATAATTTTTGTTATTCGACTTGGGTCAATATTTTGTGTGTTTTAATACCAAAGTAATACAAACAATATAAAAAATCCGATTTCTCTTTTTACGGTAGGTATGAATTTCCAGGTACCTATTATGAGTTTTACACTGATGGATAGCTGTTAAATTGAATGCAACAATATGTAGGAATTTCAGTAGCTATATTTTTCTATATAAAAGACATTTATGTACGATTTATGGACGCATTTCGATCGTGTTAAAGCCATAACGGTATATATTTACTGAATTGTATTTGAATTATTAGTGTACCTTTTCAACGCCCTTTTAACCGAACGTAGTCTATTTTCTATGTATTTTTATTACGGATATTGAATTGAGAAAAATACGCACTACGCAGCGGTAGTCCAGCTACCATTGGTAACAAAAACCAACCTCGACATTCTTTACCTCTACCTGCTATCGTTATATAGTTTAGTGGAGATGAGAATAACGTAATTGAAAATATCAAAATGCAAACCGACAAACTAATTAAATAAAACGTATTTTTTCTCTTTATCTCAATTCTCATTAATACATTTATGTTTTTAAGAACAATACATACATCTAAGGTATTTTTACTTTTATTTTTTATTGATACGTCAATGAAATAAGTAATAACTAAATCGTAAATACTAAATATACCTACCTACATCCGTATCCCGCGTCCGTTTTACACTACATAATCAGAAATCTTGAATAATTCATACTCAGTTACAATTCGCATATTTGATGTTATCAATGCGAATGCGATCAGGTATATTTAAACTTGAAAGAAAACAAAAGAGGATAAATGTAAAGGGCATAATGGAAAATTGGTCTAAACTGTGTAAAGTTAATTCTATGGTATTTCACGTAAAATGTCTGCAAAGTAATAAACATGATGCAATTAACGAGAATCTTAAACACATATAATATAATATAGTATATATTATATATCAAGAAATAAAACAAAAACAGACCAGCTAATCGCTAAATCATTCGAGTCAAACGCACAAGACTATAATTATTCTGTGTCAAATATATACCTATTTGAAGTTCAACGAGATGCATTTTGGAGGTGTATCAGAATTCTTCGGTTATTGGGGCGACGGGTATACTTCTTATTTTTTCTAAAAAAAAAAAAAACGAGTTTTCCTAACATATTAACCGTTTAGATAATCATATATATATATATATATATATAATATAGAGGTATGTATTGTATATATACAATACGAGTAAAGCTGCAGTGGACCATATATATGTAGATTAAATATTTTGACTGCACGAAGTGTTTGACTCGTGACCATCAAGATGGCGGTATCGATTTACCTCCCCGCCCCTGTCCGCTATGCCCCCTGAAGGGAAACCCGCGCGCTATACGATCATTCGGGTATAATATAAGGTACACGAGTCTCGTGCTAATATATACGCACCGCGCACACGGGACCGCTTTCTGTTGAGGAGCAATAATATATATTATGTACAGAAATAGCGACCTATCGGGAAGGGAAAAAAAGAAGAGGCAACCGGTTCTATGGTGTGGTTTTTTATTTATTATTATTATTTTTTTTTTTATTTTTACGACTATACCGACGACGACGATCATCGATCCGCGTGCGTGCGTCCACGATTTATCGTGCAGTCGTTCCCACGCCCACGCCCGCGTGCAGTACAGCGCACTACGTATGCCCGGCCAAACCACGGTCGCCGACGCAACGTTGACGCTGCGCGCCGTCCAATATGGCCGGTGAAAGCAACCGTGGCAAACTGATATCAGACGCCAAGTGTTTTTAAAAGTCAAAATACGCGCATTATCCTACATTACGATGTGCGATCCTAAGTACTAACTTTGGGGAGTATTTATATTCACTATTGGTCTTGTACTCCGGCGAGCTGGGCGGCTATATAGCCCAGGGGCGGCATTTTTTACTTATTTTCGGACCCTTTTTTTTTTTTTTTTTTTTGCTTATACGTTAAGAGTAGGTATATAAATTCTAAATTCTTCCATGAAAAAAAGTCGATGACTTTTTTCTTTTGCTTATTTACGTCGGAGAAAATTTATACGATATATATATATATATATATAGAGTGCAATATGAGGGGCAAAATCAGATTTTGTTTAGTGCCCTATTTTTACTTGAGTAGAGTATAGGCTATGTGAATTTTAGGGAAGTGTTACGTATTCCTACATATAATACCAGTGTTTGGAAAGAACGACGTTCATATTTCGCGAACGATACGCGAACGCCACTCGTTTCTGCCAAATAGAACGTGAACGTGAACGATTTTCAAGAAGTATCAAATTAAATTAAAATATATTTCTATTTCGTTATAAACCCTATTAGATTTAAATGTAATAGATACTCAAAAGTACAATTTCGCGGGCCCGCCGTAGAATGAAAACGATAGTTTCTGTGAATTGACAATTTTTGGTAAATATATAAGAAAAATGTATATTTTGTTAATAATTAATTAATTAAAATAAACGACCAAATGAATAATACGTTCATTTTTTTAAAGAATTAAATGTGAACGTGTTCTTTTTAAATGCATTTGAACGTGAACGTGAACGAATTCAATTTTTAAGTGGACGTTCCAAACACTGTATATAATACACATGGGTATTGGAAGTTGGAACAAAATAGGTGTATAAATTGTAAAATGTCGACTATTATTATTGGTTATTATAATACATATTAATATCATACTTGGCATTTTGGCCATATCTTTGATATATATATAGATATAGATATACTCGTATTATATTATATTATACGACCAACCAATGATAGGTACCTACTCGTTACGTGAATTTTTTTATGAGAACAAATATGTATGCTAAAAAATGTTTTAATTAGTAATCAGTATATGATATAATAGTTATTACGTATTGTTTATTAAATAAATTTCACGTGCCAGTACGAATGAAAATACAATTTTAGATGATTTTTTAACAGACTAGACTCTAAAGTAGGTACCCATAGGTACTTTATTTTGGTAAATTTTATACATTCAAAGTAAATTTTGTTAAAGTAAATTAAAGATTTTCGTTCAAAGAATAAATGTATTTGTATATAACTAATACTTAATATAAATTGTAGTAATATAATATAGATATTATATATTCTAGTAGTTTACTTTTATTGTATTTCATTATTTACAAAAAGTATTAGGTAATACTGCATTTATAATTATAAAATGATACAGTATAACTATAGTATACTATATAATTATAAGTAGGTATATACACAATTAATTGCAGGCTGGTCACAAACTTTACCAAAAAAAAGTATGACTGTACACTTAACCGCAGCCTTTGTGTTTATAATATTTAGATATATTCGTTACGTCACTTTTATCCAATTAATAATTTGATAATATTTAATTCGTTAATTATAAGAATAAATATTAGGTAAATATACTAGTGGCCAGTGGGTATTTATACAGATAATTTTAAATTGTCAAAAAAAAAAAAACTCAAGGTTGTACCTATATGTATATATACTGTTTAGGTAAAATTCAAATATTTTTGTTTTAAATATCATGTTACAGTTACTTGTTTAATTTTAAACAATCAAAATGCTTTATATACCTATTATTTTGTTTTATATGAAGACATGTATACAAATAGTGTTTCAAGTATAAAATTATTTTTTTTTTAAATTTTTATTAATATCTAATATAGGTACTTACTATCTATATTAATGTTTCGATTGGTTTATTATTTTATATTACATAAGACATTTTATCATTTTTATCTAAAAAGGTTTAACATCAATATACAGTTTATGCTTTATAACCATAAAATGTAAAAAAAAAAAATGAAAAGTTTTAAACATTCATATATCTACCAACAAAAGTAGGTACTTACCTACCTATATATTGAATTTAAGAACCGTGAGAAACAAGTCAATCACTTAATGCTATTTATGGATTCTTCTCAGCTATGTGGTATTCGAATTCATTAAAAATACATTTTATTAATACACATATGATATAAAACTCTGTTCCCGTGAACTCAATTACAGCACGACCTATATGAGGTCAAACAAGATGTACATTTATCCATTTTTCATCGAATCTTTTCTTTTTTTTTCGCTGTTATTATTTTCCTTTTATACATATAAATAAATTGAATCCATTAATCTTTATGGACATTCTAACCTCTCTTAAGACTTTATGATACCTACCCATCATGATCATAATATAATATACCTATTTGTATTGGAAATAATTTAAGCAACGTAATAAATACCATTTTTGTTATTATCATTTATCATACATTAATTTCTGCAAATTCGTACTTATATATAAAGCTATTAGAGCCACGTGTAAATATTATTTCTTTAATTATTTAAAATAGAATTATCATAAAATTCGTGTGTATAATAGATTAAAATTTGTAATAGTATTCGATATCTTACATACACATGAAAATTAATATATAATAACCCGAGTGTGAATGGCATTGGGCATGCCTGTAATTACGCATACTACGACAGTAGTTTTCATTACAGGAACACATACCTATATGATGAAAAAAAATGTAATATTTTTTTTCTCAATGAAATCTGAAACCATGGTTTTTTTTTTTTTTGTCTCTTATGACTTATAATATAGAGTTTGAATTTCCTTTCACTACAGATAACCGATAGGTACGCGGAAGTTTTATATAATAAACTAAAATTATAAATATTTCAATATTCAAATCGGGACTGAGAGAAACTATCGTTTATTATCAGTGAATTACATATAGTACGCATACAATGTAATATGGTGAATTTGAATAATACAAGTGTTTTTACGAGCAAAATGTACTGTTATCTTGAATGTCGTATATTGATGGGGAAAAAATGAATGTTACGGCACGCATGTAACTACGAGATATGACGGCACGGACGTGATATCGCCAGGAGATTCGTATCTGCGCTGTACGGTTGTCCGCGACCCCGTGTGCACTTGTGCATGTATGCATATGTAACGTGGGCAACGGACAGGACCGGAGACTTGTGGCCGTGCAGTGTCTAGACGTCCACAGGTGCACGCCGCGGTCGCGCGGTTGGTGACGCATAAACGCCACCAACACGATGGCGAAATAACGAGACCGGACAGCCGTGAACGTTCTGCGGCGGCCGCGTGCGACGAGGGATACCTGCGTAGCACACATCAACGGGGTGTGCGGCATAATATGTGCGCGCGACGAACAGAGACGGAACGAGGAACGTGTACGCTGGCACAGACAAATGAACAAACAACGCGTAATAACAATGTTATCGGCTTGTCGGTTTGCATTGTTGACTAGACACAAACATGGGCACGAGCCCGAATATTTTATTATATTACACACACACGCACACACACACACACACACACACACACACACACGTATTATATACGCACGCGGTATACGTACGTAAAAAAAAGAGTATAGAAATCCAATTAAATGGTAAGGATTAACAATAATAATAATAATGATAATAATAAAAAAAAAAACCATTTTCTGCTGTCCGTCGCGAATTTCGATTTTTTTTCCCCCCGACCAATTTGATTAAACAATAGCGCGCTCTTATCTTTTTTTCAGTAAACCGTCAAGCGTTTATATTATGATAAGAATAACGTCCGTGTATATATATTATATACACATTAATCACATTATTTTAATTTATTACTATTATTGTAATAATATTATGTGCTTCTGCTAAGTCGTTTCGAAAACAATGCGGCGCATTTTTTTTTCGACCTCAACGCGACTCCCCGCGAGATCAAATTACATGTATAGAGGTAAGTGTATATAATAATATAATATGTACACCAGTTATATTATACGTACATAAAATAATAATATATAGGCCATAATATACATACACATCTCTCTCTCTCTCTCTCTCTCTCTCTCTCCCCGCCGCTCGTACGCGTTGTCACAAAACCGTAGGTACTCGTCATTATTATAATACGATATTATAACGTTATTAAAATCGATTTACTCGATAAATTTTGTTTTCGTACAGACGCTTTGCGTACGGGGAAAACGCTTAAACTTCCGGACACTCGGCACACCAAAATATACGCAACCGTACGAAAGACATTACCTATTTTATGTATTTATGCCCATGCGAAAATTGTACAAAATGACCGCCTTTCCCCCCAACCCCCGCCCAGTATCACAAGACTGTCGGACGTCGTCAACGGCCGGAAAAGTGCACTCGATCTCTTAAACGAATAAACAAGCGTATTTAATTATGCGCGACTACGCGAGGCTACGTTTTACGACTATGAATGAATATAAAATGTATATTATATTTGATATATAACAGCAGTCTGATTTTACGTAAACAGATAAATTCCTCCAGCACATAATATGACATTATATATAGCTGCACACGCATTAACAACACACCTACATGCCCGGAACCATATTATATTATCATTGTAATATTGTTTACCGTATACTATTAAATATTATATTGATACACATATATTTCTAATATTATGTATGATTTTCTCCGAGTTTATCGTAAAGAAAATACGTGTAGGTACCGCTTTTCGTTGTTTGTGTAATAATTTCTTTATGGCACTCGACGTTATCCGTACGTCGTTCGAACCCGATAATATAATGATTATATATACGTACCTGTTATATGCGTGACAGCGGCGCGGCTGTGTACCGCAACGATGTGTCATAATACAATTTATTCCGCCGTTTCGATAATATTATGATGACAATATTATAATATTACCTATACATTATTATAATAATATTGGGAACGCAGTGACGCGTGTCACCGGGGTCTGGACGAATCCTATAATATTATTATTATTATTATTATTATTATTATTACGCAAAGAACCCCCGACGGGTCTGTCACCACTCGCCGGGAGAACACGGGGGTGCGGATCCCGTGGACAAATTTGGGTCAAGGCAACACACTCGCGGACACGCGCTGGCGGGTGGCTCGTATATAATAATGTACGCTACAATATAATATTATGGAGCGTAGAAGGTCGCCCGGCCCGCTTAAAGAATTCCCGAGAAAACATAATCGTGGGAATATGGACGGAAAAAGAAATCCTAGCAATTAACCAGGAAGAGATCATCAAGATTATCCATATTATAGCACTGTGAACGGACCATCATCGTACCCATACCATAGATTAAATATTAATCTATACCCATAAAGTAATACAATAATATATTATACATTATAAGACCCACGGCAATCGAAACAGAGTGTCTTGCAGCACACACATAATAATAATATGTAGGTACGATAAAACACAATATAAATATTATGGTACATATTATAGGTACCGAATCGTGGAATATCACGTACTATGTCACATATTTATTGTATACGATTTTGTGTGAATTTCACATATTATTATTATTATTATTATAAATTTATATAATATTGGTTTTGAGCAACGGCCCATATAATATTATATTATACTACTTACCCGCAGATACTGTAAACTATTAAATAGTGCTTATGTATCAATTGTATCTTGAAACTATACTATATTATACTTATATATATATATATATAACTCGACTTATCGTCTACACTCTGCACTGACTGCACTATATACTCGTATGACACGGGTATATATACAGGGACAAGCCACAGCGTATTGAATTTGTCCCGAATTTACATAAGGAACAGGACAAAATGCGAAACACGTAGTGGCTCGTCCGCGTATTATCATAATAATATATATAGTACTTATATATGCAGGCAGACGACGGTAGTACAGCGTTCTTTTTCGCTATAGTCAAGTATAATAAGGCCCGTCCGTAGTCTGCGTAGATAAGAGATAGAACTAATTTACAAACATACAGATTTACAAAATAATGAAAAAAAAAAAGACAATATTTCTTATTCGAGTAAAATTTCGAGTTCAACGGTGTTGTGTTTTAAACACAAATTATAGTAGATATTAAGCCCCGTAAGCTCCTCCATAAATATTAAATCACTCTTACCTGGGTCATTAGTCGATCAGCGCCGGTGCCTTCGTCGTCTTTGAACTCGATGTCTATATTGTAGTTGGGTACCAACTCCATGAACCTGGAGTCGTTGCGTTGGACGCGGCCTTCCGGCGGTCCGCTGGCGGTGATTGAGAACTCGCTGACATTGGGTTCGTGCTGCTGGAACACTAGTGGTTTCATTTTGCGCGGATTCCGGAACTTGGACGGGCCGCGTAACGGCCCACAACCCTCCGCCACCGCAATCAACAAGCACACCATCACCAACAATTTGATTCGCCACCGGTACCTGGACGTCACCGCAACAACGCCACCGCTGCCGCTGCCGCCTCCGTTCCTCATATCCGGCTGCCAGACACCGCATTACCGCGGCCTTTACTCATACGGCAATCGGTTGCTACATATTATATACACGTACAAAAAAAAAAAATAATGAAAACATAAAACGATTAGTTTTTATAAAACCAATAATATAGTATGCGGAAGAAAAATACCTTTTTAATATTATATAATGTTATCGCGTTATTGCATATAGTTTAGTATTTATAATAGTAAAAAAAAAAAAAACTACTGGTTATGTTAGATTTATGCTAAATACCCACGTTCAACAGAATGTGCATACAAATCGATCTGAGGTATCTTAATATTCAAATGTCATTAAGCATTTCTAGTTTGAAATAATGAGTGTTTTTATTAAAAAAAAAATAAAATAAAAAAAAACCGTATTATAATACTAGTCAGTGGTGGATTTTAGTGGGGGGGGGGAGTGACGTGACGTGGCGATCGCCCCCTTCTTAGAGTTTCATTTTATAATTATTTGAGTAGTACAAAATTGATTTTTAATAGGGATTAGCAGTGGTGTATTGGAGGGTATACGGCGTATACCACTACGTTATTTTTATCCATGGTGTATAACTTATGAGAAATTGATGATACGCAAGTATAGGGCCGTATGTATCGTATACACCTTATACGACAAGTCTGTTTATAATTATTATAAAATACACGAAAAAATGAGTTTTTGAAAATTTTAAAATAACCTTATTAAAATATCAACTAAAACAAATTTCCCATCAGAAAAATATTTACCCGACAAATCTTGCACCATTCGACCCTATTCAAAAAGTGTACCTGTACAATATACGTGCATAAAAAAATCATACTTGAAAATTATATAAAAATTACTGAAAAATGATTCTGTTAAATTGTAAAATTGTTTTAAAAAATTTTGAAATTTATAAAAATTCATGTTATTTTCGGTAAGTTTTCATTATACTTAAGAAAAATACTCGAAAAATTGAAAAATGACCTCTTTAAATGATCAACTAGAATGAATTTTCCATCAAATAACTTCTTTATTCTAAAATGTTTGGGTACTCAACTCCTTTTATCCAAATAGTTGCTCACAGAAAAAAACGTAATTGGAAAATGAATCATTGCTCCGCTTAAAACATAAAAATGTAATAAAAGAAAGTCTTAAAGTTATAAGTTTGAAATGTAGATTGAATGATTTACGAGCAAATCGATAATTTTTTTTTTTTTTTTGGTTCTTAAATTGTTTTTAGAAAGACGTATACTCACGAATATTTTTACCAATACATCACTGGGAATTAGCCTTTTATTTCTTAATTATCCCTATTCGTCCTCCCTTTAAATGAGCTTTAAATCCGTTCCTGTAACTAGGTATACATATCATAATTCATACAATTTAATGAAATATATCTCCTACATGATAATTTCGAAGCATAAAATAAACATAGTTTATGCTAATACGATTACAGAAACTTATGTTTTATATAATCTATGTACTTACCAATTTTTTAAAAAAATATTTTCAAAAGAAATTATGCAATATAATTATAGTTATAACTTATACTTTCTATAATAAAACCTAATTTTTATAAACCTTTTTAATGAAATTGTATAACCTATACATATTATACATTTAATAACTATTAATTATTATTATACCTATAAGATATTAATATATATATATATATATTATAACTATAACAATAAATTTGATGAAATACATTTTTCAGAATTTTCCACTATTATTAATTAAAATTTTTTCAATAATATCAATAACATGAAAATTTTATTAAAAGTATATAAATATTGAAAATCTAATACTACATAAGAAAAAATGTTAAAAACTTTAGATTTAAATCTTACATTATTTCCCAATTTTAGACGTATCTACATGTTTTGTACTGAGAAATTATATAGCAAATAAGATGATTTTTGTTTCCGCCAAAAATAATATTTTACCTGGAATTTTGAATTTCAAATATATATTGAAAAGCAATTTTGAATTATCTAGAGATCACAAGGAGAATAAAATTAATAAAATTAATAAGAAAATACTAATAACCTAAGGTTATATATTTTCATTGTTTTATTTTTAAAAAATATATATAATTAAAATTATATTTTTGAAAATCAATATCGAGCACTTATTTTCTAATGACTTTTATTAATGCGAAAGAGGTTTTAAATATATTTTTAATTCAAAATAAAGTTTCAAATTTAAAATAACCAAATAAAATATTATTATTTACGGACACGAACATCTTTATATTATATTTTTGGCGGAGTCAATTATAATTAATTGATCGAAACAACAATCTCCCTTAAAAATGTAATAATTTGTTATATAGGTAACCTAACCAGTATATACGTATATAGGTACTCGGGAACATTTTAAAATGTATAGAATTGTTTTTCTAAAATAAAATATCATTAATTTTGTTAATTTTTTCTTAATCTTCGTTAATTACGGCAAAAGGTCATTTCCCCGAAGAAAATATTATATAAATATTAAGATAATTTTTTTCATATTATAAATAATAAAATATTTTTATCACTACAAAATGTTAATTTATATTACAACTTTTTATTTTTATACAAAATAATAGATAACGATATAACGTTTAAAATATTATAAATTATAAGTTAAAATTTGTCTAATAACTAGAATATACAATAATCATTAAATTACAGTTATTTTTTAATGTATTAAGTAATCGTTTAGATTATTTAAGAAACTATATATATATATTTTATTTAGAAGTTTCATGATATTGTCAGAATTAATCGACAATAACAATTTTAGACTTGCGATTGCGTGTGTTTTGAGTGAATGAGGACAATCGACGATATAATATTATAGAAATAAAATAGGTATTTTAATGTTTAAATTATTAGAAAATTAGAAAAAAAATATAATTTGATGAGGTACATGTCATATTGTCATTGAATTGTTTTGTAAACATTTTGTTAAAAAATGTCACAAACATCTTATCTGTAGATATTTATTACTAATGTCAAATATTGAAAATGTGTTGAAATAATCCATTACCTGCCTATATTATATTACCTGTTATAAAACATACTTACTTCAAACTTATAAATGTAGTTTAAATAGGGGACGAAATGCCTGCACAAAAATATTTCAGAAATGAAACGTCCAAGATTCGTTAATTGGGTACATTTTACAATAATATATATTTTTTTCTATAAGAATGCATATATTATATAATGAGTGTACGAGTAGATAATATGTACCTGTCTAATGAAGGGTAAAAAACTAAAACTTATTAATTTTCATACTTTTTAAATTTACATCTTAATAAAAATAAAACTATAATTAAAAATTAATCTTTAAAAAGTTATCTTCACAATTATATTGAAAAAATAATAATTTTTGTTTATAGATACTTTATTTTTATATGAATAAATTTGAAATATTTACTTATACAAGGACAGTATTTTATGTTTAATTGATTCAAAATAAATATTATTTAAATTTAAAAAGTATATATTTCTAATTTTTATTATAGTTATAAATACCAAAACTATCAGAGGTAATAAATATTAAATGATCATTTTTGTACATTTTAAAAAGACTCGTGCCCAGTAGGCACCAGGTATAAATGTAAGATACAAAGGAATATATGCTATATGGTACCTAACATAGAAATTCGATTCTTAATGTCTATATATACCTAAATGTAGTAAATATAGAGCACCATAAAAAAAATCATAACGGTATTTTATTGAGAATTTTTTTTTATGGTAACAAAACAGTTCCCACAGAAGAATGTTTTTTGTGTCCCTTAATTCGACTATACCGGCAGGTACATAATATAATGTTTATTTTACAAATAAGGTATTACCTGCTTTTATGTATACGATTTCTTATTTAATTTTTATAAAAATTCGGAAGTCGCCCAGGCTAAAAACTAAAATGAAACATTTTTGAAAAAAAAAATAATAATATGGAAACATTCTATATTATCTAAATAAAATTCGGTCACTCGGGTTTTAAATAACAAAAAAAATCATTTACCCAATATAATTTTCATCTGATTTGAATTATAAAACGTGGATATAATATTATGATCAAAATGTATTGTATTTTATTTTTATGTTATTGGTAGATAAGACAAAAAAACTTATTTTTATTATTGAGTTTGAAATTATAAATCTTAAATACGTACCTACTGTACCTATATTATAATGAACTATGTAGAAGATTTAATTATTTTTATAATCCTATATTTACCATACCTAAAATCAAATAAATATTATATTATATTATAACATAATTAACTTGATCTGTTATTAAAATTAATGAATGTAGATAAATTTGTTCTTGAAAAATAATTAATCTTGTTTAATTGAAATTTATGACGAATAAATAGCGCATAATATTGTTTTAGATATGTATGACAATGTGATATCTGTACACTAATATTTATTATATACATAAACATATGTAATTTTTGAAAACTTCTGTGTTAATTAATTATAGTAATCAAATCATTATTAAATTCATTATAGATTGATTACGCATTGTATTTTATGAATAATATTAATTTATTAATCGCTATTATATAATACTATATTTGCTTAAATAATGTTTTTTTTTTAAATATCTACTATAATATATTCTTTATAACTGTAGATAGTTAACTATTCTAATATATATAATATAGTTATTAGAAGGACATTAATTTAATGTCATTGATTTTTAAAAAATGTACTCGGAATTGTATGTGTACCTACCTATGTATTTTATTATGTAGTATTTATATTATATACCTAGGGTCTAATCCTCAGTTTTAGCTTATTATATTGCATTTGTATTTTAATAATTCCACTTACCTTGTAAATGCCCGATTGGAATTATATGAATATCAAGATGGAAAGAAAAATATTAGTCCGGGTGATTTGTTACACCTATATAAATGCGCTTTCGGCGACGAGCCGTTACCGCACGTTACACACGAGAAACAGCGATGAAAAGAATTAAAATCTATTTGCGAAATTCGATGCACGAAATCGAAATGAACATATTTATAAAACGAAAAATGTGTAAAAAGAAAAATCGATATTATACTTTTCAAAACCGATCTCCTTACAAAAGTGGTCGAAAACTTCGAATTCGGTACACCGAAGTCGCGCCGAACCGATCGTGGTAACAAGGTCAACGAATTTGAACCAGACTCGGTGGTGTTGTTGTGGGTGTGAGCCACAACGGTTCTCCCACCCCGAAATATCGAGCTCCTCCCATTTTGTAGCCGCCTCCATGCGTAAGCGCCGCGACTGCATCGTTTGTGCCGCCGATATCCCACCGACTATACGGGCTATGTATGCACCGAACCGTCTGATGACCCGACTGGCGCTCTTACGGGGCCTTTTGTCCTCTTCAAAGACAAAGGGCAACGATCGTCAATTCATCGATACGGTCATCCTGAATATTATTATCCTCAAGGGACCGTTCGCTTCCGGATCAAGTCATCCTGTAGCGCCGACGGTTTAATTGTGTCGAAATCCTTTTCACGTTCCTCTTAATAATATACCTAAAGACATAAAAAGGTGTGTGGTAAACTATAAGATCACATGACATACGAGGTACTCCGTATATTTATACGAAAATAACAATGCCTATTATATACACCTGTATAAAATATATTTATAAAAATAAAATCTATACAAACCAACGATTTTTTTTTTCGCAACAATAACTTTTTGACTTATTTCGTTGAAATTGTTGAAATCTAAACCCATTACAAAAAAGATCCATATGCTTCTCCGATCGTATTATTTGTGAAGGTAAGTTATCTTAGAAATTAAATTCTCGTTTTGTATACCTTTTGTCGTCATTATAGTTCTTGTCAAATTGATTTCTGACGTTTCCTGTTACGGCATGTTTGTAAAACTATTATTATTACCTACCTGTCAATATACCTGCCAAAATATGTTTGAGGACCAAAAGGACTAACCGGGTGAGTTAACCATATCACAGTAAGAAAATATGAAAAATACACACGGAACACACAGGAAAAAATAAACACATAAAACAAATTATATAAGTGGTAACGGTAAAATTACTAAGACCATTTAATGATATGATATTATACGTGTTACCTTTTACCTATAATATCCAAGTAACAAACATAATAATATACATATTTTTATGTATATAATATAAAATAAAAATGTCGTCCAGAATCAGATGGTGAAAGTGTTAGTTTATCACCTTTATTCGGTCAGAAGTCATTTTTAAATTTTCTAGTAATTTTCTTAAGCGTAGAGGAAAACTACCTTTTATAAAGAAAATATTTTATAAATTCAGGAGAAATAACAATAAAGCAAATTAAGTTATCAATGGTTACCAATTTCATTATTATTATTTCTAATATCCTGTCTGAGGACCGAAAAGATGATGGACCAACTTACATTATCTGTATCTGTGAATACCTCTAATGTTATTTTGTTATATTCCCTGCAGCACTTATAAAATATTTCTTTTATGAAAGGTGATTTTTCTTTACGCTTAAGAAAACCCTCGAGAAATCAAAAAATGATCTCTAGAGTATCAACTGAAACCAATTTACTAACATAAAATTCTTTTACTTCAAACGCCTGCTTGACTTTTTTTTATTCAAAAAAATATTTACAGACGTAAAAAAAATTACATCATGTTAAAACCCATACATTTTTCGTTTGACTCAGAATATAAAATATATTAGCAGACATTGAAATAATGTTTTTCAGATAAACCTATATACATGACGTCACACGCCCATATTTGGAGGAAATTTATGTTTTATATGCATATTATAAAATCAATGTTTGGCGATAAATAACCCAATTTATCAATCAAGATGTTGAGAGTTGCATATATGTTGTAGACATCTCAGCATCTGTCGTATTTAATGACTTATCTCAAGTCTCAACTTACATAGAATAATGGGTTTTAATTAGTTTTGAATTTTTATAGTAAGGTCATAGGGGCCGAGTACATGATTGTTTTGGGTGTTTTGGGTATTTCGGGGTTCAAACATCCATTAAACTCGCTTATAAAGTGCAGTGCACCCATTAGACTTTTAATGAAGATAAATAGAAAATTATTTGGTATTATATATAGATAAAATATAGTGTATATAATATATATAAATTAAAATTCATCAAAATACAATTAGGTGGTCTAAATATACTTAAGAGGATGTTATACCCGCATTTTCTGTCTCCGTCCATCTAATTGGCAATATAGCAAAATTGTACAACGCAAAATTGAAATTATGGCATTTTGGTTAGATTTAGAGCTTAAACACTTATTATCAAATTTAACGAGAAGAATAATTTCGAGTGAATCTCATGGGCTTTTTGTAAAATATTGTCAGAAAAAAAAGTTACGGCATTTTTAGTTTTTGATATTTTTAAATAGCTTTAACTTTTTCGT